>ML093474.1:0-87087 GCA_003697995.1 Taxidea taxus jeffersonii | reverse complement strand
GTGAGCAGTTGGTTTGGGTCGCGGTCCTCTCTTGTGTTCTCCTTTAATTAGTGCCAGTCACCTAGAAACCTCAAGTCTGCAATTTCTAGGGAGTGTCTGTCAGAGCTGATTTTAGATTTCCATGTCCTTAGGGGCTGTGGCTACTCAGTGTAAGTGGACAAGATGAGTTTCCTAATCTGCTACCTAAGATGGGCGAGGTCTGCAAATCTCATGACTACCTTGAAGTCAAGTATCAAAGTCTCTGGAAATAAGTCCTCTTGGTCTGCTTATCATGGGTTCCTAGCATCCTGACCCTTTTAGAATGGTTGATCCCAGACAGCTAGAAGCAGGCTGTACCTTGGGTATGAATGCAGGCTCTGCAGACAAATGGGTTCAGTCCCAGCCTGGCTGTTCACCAGCTGTGTGAACTTGGGCAACCTGCTTAGCTGCCCAAGATCTCACTTTTCTCATCTACGAAATAGGAATAATAACAGTACCTTTTTCTTAGAGTGAAGTGAGTAATGCACACACACAAAGGGTGCTCCACTTGGCTGTCATTATCATCCCAGGATCCTAGGGAAGAAGACCTTGGGTGGTCATCCCACCCAAGGTCCACATCGCCTCCCTCTGATGGGTGGCCCCAAGCCTTGAGCTGCATACCACCCCTCAGAGGGAGCACCACTAGCAGCTTGCTCTGCCTTGGACAGCTCTGTGAGGGAAAGATCTGGTGTTGAAGCCATCTTTATGTCCCTGGCACTTCTCATGACTGGGCTGGGTTAGTCCTGCCATGTTGGGGCATCAGTGTAGCCCTTCCCTGTGGTGGCTCCTCAGAGGCAGAACATGCTTTTCCAGGGCACCTGGGATGCTCAGTTGGTTAAGCGGCTGCCTTTGTCTCAGGTTATAATCTCAGGATCCTGGGATCAAGCCCCACATCGGGCTCCCTGCTCAACAGGAGCCTGCTTCTCCCTTTCCCTCTGCCTGCCTCTCTGCCTACCTGTGATTCTCTCTCTCTCTCTCTGCCAAATAAGTAATTAAATAACATTAAAAAAAAAAAAAAAAAAGAACAGGCTTTGCCTTTCCTATCCCTACCACCCCTCCCTGGCCTACCTCAAGGGAAGTATCCCAAATTCTTTCCTCAGCCTTTCAGGGACAGAGCTGGAGTTAATGGACCTCCTGATCACTAGCCTCTTTGTTGATGCCTTCCTGACAGTGGGACCTGAGAAACATGGAAAAGGCCAAGCAGTTTTAGACAACCCCCTGCCCCCCACCCCAATCCTATGCCAGCCCACACGTTCTTAGCTCAGCATGGAAAGAGCTGGACGAGTCCCTCAAGCAGAGGGAACCTAGGCAAGTTACTCCATCTCTCTTCATCTGGGAGATGTCACTCCGGGTGGCACCTAACCCACAGGTAATGGGCACAGAGGGCCCAGTGTGTGGTAGATGTTTAATCAGTGCATCTCAAAATTCACATTTCTGAGAACATGACCCTGAATGAGAGCACTCTGTAGGAGGACCGGCCTGCCCGCTCAGGCCACACCCACCAGCAGCCCTGTCCGTGACTTGTGTTCAGTCACTGCCTCTCCCAGGATCCAATTTGGAAATAGCCCTCACCCAGGCAGTTGTTTGTGGGTATCTAACTCCTTTTCTGCTCTAAACAGAAGCTATGGTTCCCTCTATGTTCCTGGTAATTAGAAAGGTCAGAAAAGCCACTGAGATGGTAGGAAGGGCTAGAGGGAGAGGTGAAGCCTTCCAGTCAACAGCTGGCTATTAATAGTTACGTTTTTGGAGAGTCAAAAGTTAAATGAAGATTTTCAGGGTGCCTGGGTGGCACAGTCGGTTGAGTGTCAGACTCTTTGTTTTAGCTCGGGTCTGATCTCGGGGTCATGGGATCAAGACTCAGCAGTCTCCTTGAATTTCTCTCTGCCCCTCCCCACCACGAACTCTCTCTAAAATAAATAAACCTTAAAATAGAAAGTTATACGAAGATTTTTCAGTTACGCAGGGGGTCAGGGCACGTGGGGGGTCGGTGTCCTAATCCCCATGCTGTTCACCGTCAACTGTATATATAGGGAAACAGAAATGGTTTCCCCATCTGTAAATTAGAGATCGTTGCATTTATGTCACAGGGCAGTTCTGATACTCAAACAAGATAATCCAGGTAAATAATTTACTACAGTGGCTGGTGTGTAGTAGGCATTCAATGAGCATTAACCATTTTGTTAGTATTTGTGTAACCTGCTTCTTTCACCAAGTTGTGCATGGCCACACCTTCATCTCTAATGTCTGTTGTCTAGAGCTCCATCTGCACTGCCCTGGCCAAGTTGAAGAGTTGCAACAGACACCATATGACCTGCAAAGCCTAAAATGTTTACCGCCTTGCCCTCTATAGAAAACTTTGTTGATTCGTGATCTAGATCAGTGATTTCGAGCTACGTTCTATGGAAATCTAAGGTTCCATGCTGGCACCTTAGGAAAAACAGAGTAGTAGATGGTGGGGCACCTTTCTACAAAGACTATTCCCCTTATTTATTAAAATTACCTAGTTTTTCGGGGCACCTGGGTGGCTCAGTGGGTTAAAGCCTCTGCCTTCGGCTCAGGTCAGATCCCAGGGTCCTGGGATCGAGCCCCGCATCAGGCTCTCCGCTCGGCAGGGAGCCTGCTTCCCTTCCTCTCTCTCTGCCTGCCTGCCTCTCTGCCTACTTCTGATCTCTGCCTGTCAAATAAATAAATAAAATCTTTTAAAAATAAAAATAAAAATAAATTACCTAGTTGTTCTACCAAACACTTACAAGGAAGAAATTATACCAGTTCTCTACAATCTGTGTTAGAGGATGAAAACAGAAGAAATGCTGAATCATACTATAAGGCCAGCAATACCCTAACACCAAGACCAGACTGATATTATAAGAAAACTATAGACCAATATCTCTTATGAACACGGATGGAAAAATCCTCCACAAAATACTAGCAAATCAAATCCAGTGATGTATAAAAAGAATTACACATCATAACCAAGTGGGATTTATTCTAGGTATGAAAGCCTGCTTCAACGTTTGAAAAATCACTCAATGTAATCCAACATATCAATAAGCTAAAAAAGAAAAATCACCTGATTTTATCAGTAGGTGCAGGAAAAGCATTGGACAAAACCCAACACCCATTCATGATAAAAACTGTCAGTAAATTAGAACAGAGGGAACACCCCCATTTGATAAATAATATCTACAAAAACCTATAGCAGACATCCTACTTAAGAGTGAGATTCTTAGGGATGCCTGGGTGGCTCAGTTGGTTAAGGTCATGGTAAGGTTATGATCCCAGCATGCTGGGATCGAGTCCCACATCAGGCTCCTTGCTTGGCAGGGAGCCTGCTTCTCCCTCTGCCTCTGCCTGCCACTCTGTCTGCCTGTGCTCGCTCCTACTTTCTCTCTCTCTCTCTCTCTGACAAATAAATAAAATCTTTAAAAAAAAAAAAAGAGTAAGAATCTTAAAACTTTCCCACTAAGATCAGGTCCAAGTTAAGGATGTCCCTTCTTACCACTGCTTTTCAACATTGTGCAGGAAGTTCTTGATAATGCTATAAGGCAAGAAAAGGAAATAAAAGGCACACAGATTGGGAAGAAAGAAATATATCTGTCTTTATTTGTAGATGAGTGATCATCCATAGAAAATCCAAAAGAGTTGGGGTTCAGAGAGCTTTCAGTTTGGTGAACACATCCACATACTCGAAGGTGGTGCACCCCAGCTTCACAGAGACAGAAGTACCTGCAGTTGGGGCTCTCCCAGCCCTTGCCCTATGTATCTCCTCATCTGGCTGTTCAAATGCATCCTTTATCAATTCCCTTAATAAACTGGTAAACGTAAGCTTTTCATTGAGTTTTCTGTTGTAGTAAATAATCAAATCCAAAGGGGAGGGAGTAATGAGAACCTCCAGTTTGTAGCCAAGTTGGATAGAAGTTGTAGGTAGCTTGGGGGGCTATCACAGATCTACTAGGTGAGACTGGCATTTGAGTAGGGGGAGTCTTACAGGACTGAGGCTTTCATCTGTGGGATCTGACACTATCTCTGGATAGATAATGTCAGAATTGAGTTACACTGTAGGACATTCAGCGGATATCACAGAATTGCTTGCTGTGGAGGGCAAAAACAGAACAAAACAAAACAAAAAATACAACACCCCACACATTTGATGACAAGAAGTGTCCAAAGTGTTCTGTGTGAAAGTGGAGAAGAAAGACAAGAAGGGAGCTGTAGGGTTTTCTTGTACAACCACATACGGCAAAATATTATGATTTGCCAAACCTGCAGGTAGATACAAAGGTTTTGGTTTGTTGTGTTTTGGTTTTTATTTATTTTTATTTTTTTAAGATTTCATTTATTTGTTTGACAGAGTGAGAGAGAGTAGGGGGAGCAGCAGAGGGAGAGGGAGAAGCAGGCTCCCCACCAAGCAGGGAGCCCAATGCAGGGCTCAATTCCAGGACCCTGAGATCATGACCTGAGCTGAAGGCAGACACTTAACCAACTGAGCCACCCCTAGGAACCGCTGTCTTTTTGTTTTTTTAAGCAGGCTCCATGGAGACCAACACAGGGCTTGAACTCACAACCCTGAGACCCGAGGTGAGATCAAGAGTTGGATGTTTAACCAACTGAGGCACCTAAGTGCCCCAGTACAAAAATACTAACTTTATTATTCTCTATACCTTTTTGTACACTTGAAGTGTTTCATAAATTAAAAGAAAAAGCACTTGATCTATAAAAATGGAAAATATTGCCAACAGTTCAAAAGACCATACAAATGGAAAATAAGGACAATGTTTATTTTAGATCTGTGATCCTCCCCCTTAGAGACACTGATTATCACCAATTTCATATGCATCTTTCATGGGCAGTCTGCAAATGCAAGCTTTTTTTTTTATTTATTTAAATTCAAGTTAGTTAATATACAGTGTATTGTTAGTTTCAGGGGTATGCAAAGGGAAGCTTTAATATCCGGAACCACTGCTCCACTGGGAAGCATATACATACACACATACCTACACCCTTACACATCTTGATGTCTGATTCTACTCACTCATGTGGGAAGCAGGCCTGCACACTGAGGCCTTCCATTTGGAAAATCTACCTTGTGACCCTTTATTTTGGACACTCGCTATAAACCACTCTTTGTTTTCTCTGTCAGTGGACCTGAATCCGTATTGTAGTGTCTTTCCCAATTGGTGATTATATGGGCCTCTCTCTCTTTTTTTTTTTTTTTAGAGAGAGAGAGAGCGAGCGAGAACAGGCAGACAGAGAGGCAGGCAGAGGCAGAGGGAGAAGCAGGCTCCCTGCCAAGCAAGGAGCCCGATGTGGGACTCGATCCCAGGACGCTGGGATCATGACCTGAGCCGAAGGCAGCTGCTTAACCAACTGAGCCACCCAGGCGTCCCTATATGGGCCTCTCTTATTAACCAGGGTCAGCTTCTCTAGAGAGTGACTGCTTATCTCTTTGAAGGATCCTTCTAAGACTCCTTAGAATGAAGTTTCCGGGGGCGCCTGGGTAGCTCAGTTCTTAAGTGCCTTCGGCTCAGGTCATGATCCCAAGGTCCTGGGATTGAGCCCCACATCCGGCTTCCTGCTCAGCAGAAAGCCTGCTTCTCCCTCTCCTGCTCCCTCTGCTTGTGTGTTCCCTCTCTTGCTAACTCTCTGTGTCATATAAATAAATAAAATCTTTTAAAAAAAGAATGAAGCTTTCATATGCCAAAAAACCCCCATATTTTAAGTCAGATCATCCCAAACATGTCCTTAGAATTTGGTGAAAAATTGGTCCAGCCATTTTTTTATGATATGGTACACTAGTAGAAAAGAAGTCACAAATTTCACTTTATTACATGAATAAATCTCCCACTGCTCCCCTGCTCTGACCTTTAAGGGGAAAAGAGAGAGAGAAAGAGAGCGAGAGAGAAAAAAAATTAGGAAATGAGAGCACGCTTGACTTTCATACCTTGCCTTGTGTTTATTACTTATCACTATATCATGAGATCTTTTTGTGTTTCCTACCAGTCCACACATTTTTGCCTTTGTATTTAAAGTCTAAATACTGGTTCAATTTCATATGTGAATATACAAATATACTTGTACCTTTTCTTTCTAAAATAAAGTCTTAATTTCTGTTAACTGTAGAGTGAGCAACTCATCTTTTTGCCTGGGATTTTGCTCAGTTTTATCAAGTAAAGTCCTGTGTCCCAGAAACCCCTCTTTACTTTTGTCCTAAAATGAAACCATTAACCAAATACTGTCCATCTAGAATAGGGATTTTCCTAGGACTTTTGGTAGTGTTGGGGGTTGCCCACGCTATTAGGTGGCTGCATAGTATTCCTGGGTATGACTTTACCATCATTTTATTAAGCCTGCTTGCTACTAATGGACATTTTGTTTCTTTCTAGAGTTTTGCTGGAACAAAGAAGTCTTCCATAAATGTCCTTACTTATTTGTTCTGTAAACTGGTAAATTCCACATGATAATTTGTTTTGAAAATAAGGCTTTCCTGCTAAAAACAAAACTCAAAAAGCCACAAGATTAAAGACTCTTTCATCTTGGGCTCCTCTGTGAGTCTCTTTTCTTCAGGTAACTGACTAGGCTAAGGATGAGTTTAAAATGTGTTGGCAGCCAAGGTCTGGGAAAGAAGCCCAGGCATAGGAGAGGTTTCCTGGGGTGCACGAGGAAGAAAAATAGCCCAGTGCTGTGCTTCCCAGTGTGGAGGGGCTGTTTTTCAAGGCCAGTGGGAGAGGAGTTGGCCAGACTTCGAGGGGTCCAATGTTGGCCAGGAGTAGGCCTGAGAGACTGGAGCCATTCAGCTGTGTTCCAAAAAGAGCAGGGAGAGGAAGGAAAAACAAGCCCAGACACACACTGGGTGGCTGCCGGCTGGCCAGGGCTCTGGGTACAACAAGGCTGGTGCCAGGCGGTGAGGCCCGGCCAGCCGTCCCCCGGGATCCCACCCCAGACTGGGCAGGGTTAGGTCAGTTCCGAAATTGCTTCTTAAGGATATAAGGAGTGGAGTTTTACAGAGTAGGGGATAATTCAGTACTTTTCCAGAGAGATGGGCTACCTGGGCCAGAAAGGTGATTTTCTAGGCATGGGGTATGTGTGATACATGTGTATCAATGCATCCTTTATCCTTCAAAGGGGCTGTAGTATCACTCACCAAAGAGTTCTATGCAGGATGCTATTAGGGAAACACCAGATCCAAAAGTCAAAAAAAAGTTCTAGAAAGGGCAAGTCAGGCAAAATCGAGCAAAATTCCTCACTGCGTGAATTCTCTGAGGGTTCACTATGCTAACACTGTACTTCCTGACTCTTCAAAAAGGAGATAAAGTATACAATGTTTCCTAAACATGTGTCTTTGGAATATCCCTTGCCCCCTCAGGGAACACATAATAGCATCTTTACTAAATGGTGTTTGCTGATTCTAGTCCATAGGAGAAGGCAGAAGCCAACGGGTCCCCCTGTAAACCATCCAAAAGTCTGGGGCAGAGGGGCCTATGGAATCTGGCCAGTGAGATCAGGTTCTGTGAGCTATCAGGTTCTGCCGTGTCCTACAACAAAGTGTGATGGGCATCTTTCACGGTAGAAAATAATTGACTTTGATGAGCATGAGCGATTCCTCTGGATTGAATTAGGAGCCGCCCCACAATGGTGAGAACGGTTGAGTGGATATGATGGAAGAAGTCCGGCTTGCTCCAGCCTGCATCTCTGCCTCTCACTGCTGCTGGTCCCAGAGATTCAGCGTCATACTTGACTGCCGTGATCTCCGGGGCCCGTGTGTGTCAGGCGTAGCACACACAGCACCATGGGAGAGAGGCCCCACCTCATCCAATTATCATCTCCATTGTGTGGCCTCCATCTGTGACTCCTCTGTCACCTTTAAAGGTGCATTTTTTTAAAGGGCAAAGCCATATGGGAAGAACCACTGCCAAGGTCCCTAAGCAGCCTCTCTGCTCTGGATCTATGTGGGAAGAGCCAGATTTGGTGTTGGAGGATGGAATGTCCCGTAATAGAGGCTGTGTTGGCAATTCTCCATCTTTGAGTCACTGGATAAGGCTGGTACTTTGTGTCTAAGGTCTTTTCTCCTGGAAAGAAATAGAAAATGAGATGCTAAGGCGTCAGAGAGAACTTGAGTCTTAGTTCACTCTGCCGCTAATTTGTTGATTGATACTAGAAAGTTTTTCCTCTCCCTGAGCTTTACATTCTTCCTCTGTAAAATGAGGTGGTCAGACTATTTCAGTCATTTCCTAACTTTCTGATCAGAGGAAGACTTCTGTCAAACAAAGTCTTTTTTTTTTTGTCAGATAGAGAGAGAGCACAGGAGCGAGCACAGGCAGACAGAGTGGCAGGCAGAGGCAGAGGGAGAAGCAGGCTCACCGCTGAGCAAGGAGCCCGATGCGGTACTCGATCCCAGGATGCCGGGATCATGACCTGAGCCGAAGGCAGCCGCTCAACCAACTGAGCCACCCAGGCAAACAAAGTCTTAAGAGCCATCCCATCTAGGGTGCCTGGGTGGCTCAGTCGGTTGGGCAACTGCCTTTGGCTCAGGTCATGACCCTGGAGTCCCAGGATCGAGTTCCACATCGGGCTCCCTGCTCTGTGGGGCGTCTGCTTCTCCCTCTGACCCTCTCCCTCTCGTGTTCTCTCTCTCGAGCATTCTCTTTCTCTCAAATACATAAATACAATCTTAAAAAAGAAAAAGAGTCATTCCATCTAAAGTGGATAAAAGTGCTCTCAATCAAAGTGTTTTTAAGGTAAAATTGTATCATTATATTGTGCAAGTATTTACTATAAAAGTCAGGAGAGAGGTTCTTTTAGGAGCAATTGGTTTGTTGTCCCTGGGTCAAGGCACACAGAGGGCATCTGCAAATTTCTTGACCAGAGTGGGAGTTACAAGTGGTGTTTTCCTGAGAATCCTTCAGTAAACTATAAAAATGTTACTAATATGTTATAAAGTCAATCACTGAGAACAAAACTGTGTCAATTAGGTTTAGCTGCAAACGGCAAAAACTCCAAAAATAGAAGTGGCTTAACAAGATAGAAGTTTATGTTTCCTTCATATAGATGACGACTGGGGGAAGCCATTCAAGGTACTCGGTGTGAACAGGGAAGAGCTCAATGGTCATCGAGAACCCAAGCCTCCTTCTCTCTTTTGTCCACCATCTTCAACACAAAACTTCCAATCCAGAGTCCAAGATGGCTGACTGACCTCCAGTGTCATGTCCACATTAGATCCAGCAAGAAGAGGGATGAGAAGAAGGGCATACCCTCTCAATTTAACCCCTAGAAGTAGCACTCACAACGTCTGCCTACATCCCATTGGCCAAACCTTAATTACAAAGCCTTACCCAGCTGCAAAGGCTGGGGAATGTAGTCTTTAATCTGAATGGCCATGGACACACCCAACTGCAGTTTCCACAACTAAGGAAAAAAAGAAAGAGTAGATTTAGGGGATAACCAACAGAATCTGCAGCAGAATCTGCCACAATATATGAACGGATTATGGTTTGTGATGTGTTGATATTAATGGGTGACTAATGTGGGTGTCTTTGCTGTTTTTCAGTCACAGCTGTAAATACAGCTTGAGGTATACAAAATGAGATGAATATTAATAGTTTATGGCCCCGCAGAAGCACTCACAGAACACAGCTTAAAATCCCCTGAACTAGAAACTCCCTAAGAGCTTCTCCAGCTTTGACATTCTAGAATTCTATGAAAGCCCTGCTCCCTTCCATGAGCTTACAGAGGGCTTTCTCTCTGGGGACTGGTAGGGAACTTCTCGTTACCCTCAGGACCGAGAATTGTGTTCACTGTTTCTTCTGAGCCAGCACACCCTGGCCAAATGTCTTGAAAAGCGCTCTGTCATTCAGCAGTCTTCCCCCTTGGGCCAGGGCTTCCCCAGAGGAGGTGTCCTTTACTGAGGCATTGAAAACTCAGCATTTCAAAACAGGGACTGTGTCTTAGCTGGGAATGGCTCAGACTTCCCTTCAAGATTTTCAGAGATCCTTACAGTAGAAGGGCCTAGCTTTGGTTCAACTCTCATTTTTTTCAGAGGAAGAGGCACAGATCCAGAGAGGTTGAGAAGATTATCTGAGGTCACCAGCAATTTCTAGCAGGGCAGGGCCCCACATCCCCTTGGCCTGATGCTCTCCACCACCACTACTTACAATAGCTTGGGGGGTGCCTGGGTGGCTCAGTGGGTTAGGCCTCTACCTTTGGCTCAGGTCATGATCTCAGGGTTGTGGGATTGAGCTCTGAATCGGGCTCTCTACTCAGCAGGGAGCCTGTTTCCCCCTCTCTCTGCCTGCTTCTCTGCCTACTTGTGATCTCTGTCTGTCAAATAAATAAAATAAAATAATTTAATAATTACAATAGCTTGAATTTAAAGTACACATCCTACGTGCCAGGCTGTGGGCTAAGCACATCACATGCAAGATCTCATTTAATCCTCGTGAAAACCCTGAGAGATGGGTTCAATATTTTTTTTTCTTTTTTGGCCATTTTATAGACCAGGAAACTGCAACCTTGATGTGCCCAAGGTCTCGCTGTTACTTGGTGTTGGATTGGAATTTAAACCTAAATGGTGCAGCTGCCGAGCCTGCTCTTCGACCTCTGTGCGAAGAATGGCTGCCTTCCACTACTGCGCTTGGACTGAGGAAGACAGACTGCGACCAAGCAGGACGCCGCTCGGGTATCACATATGTTCAGACCTCCCCTCTGCCCCAAATCTGTGCTGTGTCATCAGCAGCCTGATGTCTGATTCCAGATGTCTCGGCTCAGGGAATAATGTGCACTGAGGTGTGGATACCAAACTTTCTACCAGCAAGAGAGCCCATCCCTCAGATTCGCCACAAGCACCTGTCCTATCTGTCCTAGGCTGTCTGTGTGAGGCCATCCTCCAACACTGCAAAGATGACTAAATGGAGCATCAGGACCGGCAAACGTCCTAACCCTAGGTGTGGGGACATATCTCACCACCTCCCCCATCTCTGGATTGTCTCTGGACCTTGCCCAAACACCTGCATCAGGTCGCCCTCTGTGACAGCTTTCGGTGTTGGGTACAGAGACACTGCAGCCCCAGGGCCTTTCTGCCTGCTATCACTCACTTTTCACCTGGGCGAAGGGGCTGAGGAATTGTGGAGTTGCTGTGGAGACCTGAGCGGTTTAGCTCACACAGGCTTTTCCTTGTCCTCCAGCACAGGAAGCGTCTAATCTGTTCCAGAGGCCAAGAAGGATGATGGGATGAGGTAATGGGCCTGAGAGACTTCATCTTAGAGGAGGTTCTAGAAAGGTCCAGGGGCCGAAGGTATTGTTCTTGTCCTTATTCCGACCACCTTTCTGAGAGCTGTGTTGGTGGGGATTGTACATGCTGGGAGCCTGTTCAGAGGACAGCGGGGGTTGGGACAGTGAAAGGCCATCAACATTGCTGACCTGCCTCTGTCAAGAGCATAACCCCGGAAGATCCCAGAGGTTCACATGGCCCAGTCTGCGCAGAGCCCCAGGGGAAGAGAACAAAGTCTTACCATCACAAGTCCCTTAGAAGCTCTATAATCTTTACTTCTGTATCTCTAAGAGCATTAACAGGGATCTAATTAATAATCTATACCAGATTCCATTTCTGTTCCATCAAATTCCTTCGTCTCCTCATGCCTATTGCCTAACTGCCAGGAAACTGCAAAACCCCACACCTAGGACATGTCGATTTTTGTCTCTTCCTTCCTTCCTATTAATTAAAAAAACATCTCTTTAGAACTTCTTGTTTCGAACTAGCCATTGATCACCACAAGTTGAAAAGACAGTAGGAGGGGCCCCTGGCAGGTTCAGTGGGTTAAAGCCTCTGCCTTCAGCTCAGGTCATGATCCCAGGGTCCTGGGATCGAGCCCCACATTGGGCTCCCTGTTCAGCAGGGAGCCTGCTTCCTCCTCTCTCTCTTCCTGCCTCTCTGCCTACTTGTGATGTCTGTCAAATAAGTAAAATCCTTTAAATAAGAAAAGAAAAGACAGTAGTATTCAGGGGTCCCATGTACCCTTTACCTAGTTTCCTGTAATGGTTACATCTTACATTGTTCTTTCCTATTAAATTTTAATTATAGCTCACCTAATCCTTGCAACAATTCCATGAGATCACTATACTCATGATGATTCTACATAAGAAACTGAGTCCCAGAAAAATTAAATAAATTGTTCAAGATCCCCAGCAATTTGGTGCAGAATTAAGACTTAGAATGAGATTTCTTGACTCTAAAGTTTATCCACACTTACTGTAATTCTTTTTTTTTTCTTTTTTTAGAGAGCGCACACACATCAGTGGAGGGGGGAGAGAGGCAGAGATGGAGGGAGGGAGGGAGGGAGGGAGAGAGTCTTGAGCAGGCTGTACGCTCAGCGTGGATCCTGACGAGGGGCTGGATCTCAGGACCCTGAGATGGTGACCTGAGCCGAAATCAGGAGCTGTACACTTAACCGACTGAGCCATCCAGGTGCCTCTGCAATAATTCTTTTTTTTTTTTTTAAGATTTTATTTATTTATTTGACAGACAGAGATCACAAATAGGCAGAGAGGCAGGCAGAGAGAGAGAGGAGGAAGCAGGCTCCCTGCTGAGCGGAGAGCCTGATGCAGGGCTCCATCCTAGGACCCTGAGATCATGACCTGAGCCAAAGGCAGACGCTTAACCCACTGAGCCACCCAGACGTCCCTCTGCAATGATTCTTATTTTTCCCCCATCCCCTCCCTCCTGATCCTCTCCAGAAAAGAGGACAAATTCTGAAGGGGCCCAGCCCCTGAAGGAATGCGGTCCTTCACATGCCTCAGAAGAGTGAGGGCCAGAGTTGCTAAGAGCCGGAGGAGCCATCCCTACATAGCTTGGCTGTGGAGTCATCAGAGTGAGGCTTGTGACCCAGACAGCAGCTCCAGATACTGCTTTAGCCCCTTTCTGAAGCTGGAACCAATCTTCTCCTCCCCTTGAGGCTGCTCCTTGCCTGATGTCTTTCTTCCTCTCCTCTGCCTGTTTTGATGTTTCTCTGGAGCTGGGGGAAGTGGGGGGTGAGTCTCCTCCACCACATAACGTCATCTCCTTTCTCTTAAAGGTCTGGCTGCGGCTCACCTTGTCTCACAGACACAAGAAATGGTTGTATGCCTGCTGAATAAACGTGACCTCCTCAGAGACAGAAATCGGGTTTCTTCTCTTGAAAGCGACAGAAAATCCAACCCAAGAGAGCAGAAGCGAAAGACGGATTGGCTCCTGTTGGCAAGAAGGCGAGGAGCAGGGCTGTCTGCCACACAGGGATTGCCCTGGGCTGTGTGTCGCAGAAGCTTGACGCCAAAAGCTTTTATCTCACTTTGCAAAGCACTCTTTTTTTTTTTTTTTAAGATTTTATTTATTTATTTGTCAGAGAAAGAGAGAGAGAGAGAGAGAGAGGCAGACAGAGTGGCAGGCAGAGGCAGAGGGAGAGGGAGAAGCAGGCACCCTGCCGAGCAGGGAGCCCGATGTGGGACTCGATCTCAGGACGCTGAGATCATGACCTGAGCTGAAAGCAGCTGCTTAACCAACTGAGCCACCCAGGCATCCCTTTGCAAAGCACTCTTGACCATCTTGGGACGCTGCAGAGTAGGAGACGTCCACCGTCTCCTTCCGTCAGTCAGCCCTGGTGGCCTGCGTGCTCCTGTCTGTAACCCTAGAAGGAAGGGGACACTGAACGAAGTCTCCCTCCCTCCACGGCCTTCCCCAGAAGTCCAGGCCCTGACTTCTGCTGCAAGTCGTCAGCCAGAAGCAAGTCACATGGCCTCCCTGCACTGCCACAGAGTCTAGGAAGTGGGGTACTTGGGGTTAAACGTAGAGCCTCCTGAGCAAAACTGAGGGTCTGTTGGTTAGTCAAAAGAGCAGACAAGTAGCAATGTCTTCCCCAGGCTGGTTTAGTGGCCCAGGCCAATGTCCCAAGGCCAGTCTCTGTCTCACTCCACTTTGTCCTCCTTCGCGTTGGCTTCTTTGCTCACGCAGGCCTCTCTGTGATCTCAGGAAGGCCGTTGCTGCTTTGGGATCTAACATCCACTCCTAGTCCAGCCCAGGAGGAAAAGGCCAGATTCTGTGTTGCATTTCACCTCGTGTTTCTCCCTGGAACAGTTCCCGTGGCCGTGGAGAATGGCATGGCTTAGCTAAGCTGGACTAAGAGTGCAGGAGAAGTTACTACCTAAGAAGAAAATCAAGGCATAGTTCCCAAAGAAGGGGAAATGGATGCTGGTGGCCCCAAATTAAACCCAATAAATCATAAACAAATATTCTCCTGCTGAACCTCAGGCATCCTTAAGTTTAGAGATTCTTAAATCATGAAGGTGTGGAAGAGCTTCCTAAACATTTGATTAAAATTTCATGTTTTAGAGCAGTGGTTCTCAAAGTATGGTCCAAGGTAGCAGGGGGTCCCTTTGAAGGTCCAGACTATTTTCATAATACTACTAAGATGTTGTTTGCCTTTTTCACTCTCATTCTGTCACAAGTGTCTAGTGGAGTTTTCCAGAGGTTACATGACATTCAACTCTGACACCTGATGTATTTGCATATTCTTGTGCTTTAAAAATCTTGGCTTTAATTTCTAATACAGTAAATACTGATGTTTATAGTCCACTAAATGAAAGTTCTTTAAAAAAAAATTTTTTTTTAATTAACATATAATGTATTATTTGCCCCAGGGGAACAGGTCTGTGAATCGCCAGGGTTACACACTTCATGGCACTCACCATATCACATACCCTCCCCAATGTCCATAACACAACCACTCTATCCATACACCCCTTCTCCCTGCAACCCTGTTTGTTTTGTGAAATTAAGAGTCTCTTATAGTTTGTCTCCCTCCTGATCCCATCTTGTTTCATTTTTTCCTTCTCTACCCCCCAAACCCCCCATTCTGCCTCTCAAATTCCTCATATCAGGGAGATCATATGATAATTGTCAGAGAAAAACTGATTGATTTACTTCACTCAGCATAATATCCTCTAGTTCCATTCACGTCATTGCAAATGGCAAGATTTCTTTTCTTTTGATGGCTGCATAGTATTCCATTGTAGATATATATCACATCTTCTTTATCTATTCATCTGTTGATGGACATCTAGGTTCTTTCCATAGTTTGGCGATTGTGGACATTGCTGCTATAAACATTCGGGCGCACGTGCCCCTTTGGATCACTACATTTGTACCTTTAGGGTAAATACCCAGTATGGTGATTGCTGGGTCATAGGGTAGCTCTATTTTCAACTTTCTGAGGAACCTCCATGCTGTTTTCCAGAGTGCTGCACCAGCTTGCTTTCCCACCAACAGTGTAGGAGGGTTCCCCTTTCTCTGCATCCTCACCAACATCTTTCATTTCCTGACTTGTTAATTTTAGCGATCCTCACTGGTGTGAGGTGGTATCTCAATGTGATTTTGAATTGTATTTCCCTGATGGTGAGTGTTGTGGAGCACTTTTTCATGTGTCTGTTGGCCATTTGTATGTCTTCTTGGCAGAAATGTCTGTTCGTGTCTTCTGCCCATTTCTTGATTGGATTATCTGTTCTTTGGGCGTTGAGTTTGATAAATGCTTTATAGATTTTAGATACTAGCCCTTTATCTGATATGTCATTTGCAAATATCTTCTCCCATTCTGTCAGTTGTCTTTTGGTTTTGTTGACTGTTTCCTTTACTGTGCCAAAGCTTTTGATCTTGATGAAGTCCCAATAGTTCATTTTTGCCCTTGCTTCCCTTTCCTTTTGCAATGTAGCTAGGAAGAAGTTGCTGCGGCTGAGGTCGAAGAGGTTGCTGCCTGTGTTCTCCTCAAGGATTTGGACGGATTTCTGTCTCACATTGAGGTCTTTCATCCATTTTGAGTGTCTATTTTTGTGTGTGGTATAAGGAAATGATCCAGTTTCATTCTTCTGCATGTGGCTGTCCAATTTTCCTAACACCATTTGTTGAAGAGACTGTCTTTTTTCCATTGGACTAAATGAAAGTTCTTTAAGGGCCACAATAATCTTTAAGAAAATAAAGGGGTCCTGTGACCAAAGAAAAGAAAAGAGTAGGAAAAAAAAGAGAAAGAAACAAAGTCCAGCAAGGATTTGTTGAACTTGGGAGAAACCACGAAGTGGGTAAGTGTCTTTACAGAGAATAATCACGAAAGTATGAATCAGTCACAGTTCAATTGTTAGAAAGTTTTGGAGGTGAGCTGAGAATACTGGTCTTGACCATGTGGGTGATGGAAAAGCCACTGATGGTGAATTTTAAAGAGCTCAGAATTGTTAGGGAGGTGCTGGGGAGTGCCTTTTTAAAACCAAGAGCAAAACAATCTGTTCTGGGCAGGAGAGTAGAGCACTTTAAACCAAAGCAGATAGGACGAGTCTGGGGTTAGTAATTAATGGAGGAAAGGGCTGGGTGTGTCTGCCAAGGGACTGGGAAAGTCTTCAAGGAAAACAATGGGGCAGATCTATCCCAGCATCCGCAGGGATGGCTGTTAGCATTTCTTTCTTTCTTTTTTTTTTTTTTTTAAGATTTTATTTATTTATTTGACAGAGAGAGAAATCACAAGTAGGCAGAGAGGCAGGCAGAGAGAGAGAGAGGAGGAAGCAGGCTCCCTGCCGAGCAGAGAGCCCTATGCGGGGCTCAATCCCAGGACCCTGGGATCATGACCTGAGCCCAAGGCAGAGGCTTTAACCCACTGAGCCACCCAGGCGCCCCGGGCCGTTAGCATTTCAATGAACACATGTAAACAAAAATTTGATTGATTTTTTGAGAGTTCTAAGCAAAGTTGCTTAGCAAAGTTGCTTGGGCAACCCAGAGGATGACTCAGGAACCATAAATTGAATGAGCAAAGGCAGGGTTGGGTTTGCTCTATCCTCTGGGGAGGCTGGGGGTGGGGGTCACAGATAATCAACAAGAAGGTCACCCTCCAGGGCAACCCTGGGAGTTGCTTTCTGGGTCTGTTGAGCTGGACTGCAGGGACAGGAGGTACTGAAACAACTGCCTTTGATGGAGCCTTTTTCATGCGCCAGGCATTGTGCTAAGCCTTTTATGTGAATTATCTCCCTGAATCTTCTTCACTGCTATATGGGGATAGAGATAGCATTATCCTTTAACACAGAGGAGAAACCTGAAATAGACAGGCTAGCACAATTTTTTTTTAACTGATTCCTATTGATGGGGTTAGTTAAAAAGCATAACTGGATTTCTTTATGTTGTCTCTTCTTAAAGGAGATAGGAAAGTTCCATATGTTTATTCTAGTAATCCCAGTGAGATAGGAAAGGCAGTGGGGCTTAACCCCTTCTCCAGTTACAGCACCTAAGTTTTCCCCTGGGGGGCCCCTCCTCCCACTCCACGCACCTGTGTGGGGTGGGAAGGCCCTTGGGGGCAACAGCTGCTCTTTCGGTGGTCCTGAAGCACAGGCCGTCTGAGGAGGAGGTCAGGACACCGAGAAGGCAGGAGCTCTGGGAGAAAATGGACTCATATTCCTTCCAAAATGTACCACTCGGGCAGTGTCTACTTTCAGATGAGTTAACATGCTCTTGGAAATGGCGGATTACAGCTAGACTAGAAGCTCTGGGAAGGCAGACGCCAAGTCCAGATGCATCGAAGCACGAAGCACAGTGCATAGTAAATGTTCAGGAGATGATTGCATGTCCACTGGAGGCGCTGTTGGACACCTTGATCACTTACTCAATCACAACTCGACCTGATTGGAGGGATCCCAAAGTCTTAGGCCTCTCATCTCGCAGAAGAAGAAACCAAGGCAACAGGATTCCCAGTGAGACCAGCACCGAGTGGGAATTGGGTCCTGGGCTTCCCAACTGTCCGCCCAGGGCTGGCTTTGTAACACCAGAGTTTCTCAGGGGTTTGCCACATTTTGTTTCCAAGTGTATTTTATTTTATTTTTTTTGTTTTGGTTTTTTTTTTAATTTTTAAAGATTTTATTTATTTATTTGACAGACAGAGATCACAAGTAGGCAGAGAGGCAGGCAGAGAGAGAGAGGGGGAAGCAGGCTCCCTGCTGAGCAGAGAGCCGGATGCGGATGCGGGGCTCGATTCCACATGACCTTAGCCGAAGGCAGAGGCTTTAACCCACTGAGCCACCCAGGCGCCCCTCCAAGTGTATTTTAGCATGAAATTGCACTGAACCCACAGATAAGTAAATTATCTCCTTTTAAAATCTTTCCCAGGCCAAGCCTTCCAATCACATGAAGGAGAAAAGTCTCAGTTTGGAGCTATTGAATTGCTAACACCTTTCTAGCACTTCCTAATCTTTGTTTTAACAGTAAGGGAGTCAACCTTAGGCTCAGAGCCCTCACAAGGAACAGAACTAATTTAATTTAATATTGTTATCTTAAAGTTTCATGGAAATATTCAAGCATGCTTCAAAGCAAACAGAATAATTTGTAACCTCCCACGTGCCCATCACCCGGCCTCAATGGCTCTCCGCATTTTATCAATCTTATTTTATGTACCAACACCGTCACACACTGTTTTTCAAGAGTATTTCAAAACAAATCTCATACGTGGTATCAGTACACCCGTAAATAGTTCAGTATGTGTTGCTAGCAGATAAGGACTTTCTTTTCAAACTTGCAACAATTCCTCAGCTGTTGAAAGTAGCTTCCTAATATCACCCAATACCCAGCCTTTGTTCAAATTTCCAGATTATCTAAAAAATGTTTATTTATACTTGGTTGATGTGATCAAGATACAACAAAACCCACAAACTATGTGCTATTCTTTTTTTTTTTAAGATTTTATTTATTTATTTAGAGAGAGAGAGAGCATGCAAGCAAGGGGAGGGGCAGAAGGAGAGGGAGAGAGAGAATCCCAAGCAGACTCCCCACTAAGCACGCCACCCAGGTGCCCCTACACTTTACTCTTATGTCTTATTTAATCCATTGGAGTTCCTCCCCACCACACATTGCCCCCCCCAACCTATTTTCATGCCATTTATTTAATAAAGAAACTATGTCATTTATCCTATAGAATTTCCCACATTCTTGATTTGCCTGGTTGGGTAATTGTGGGGTTTGGATCTTGTGGTGATTTTATTTTATTTTTTTAAAGATTTTATTTTATTTATTTATTTTTTAAATATTTTATTTATTTGACAGAGAGAGATCAAAAGTAGGCAGAGAGGCAGGCAGAGAGAGAGAAGGAAGCAGGCTCCCTGCTGAGCAGAGAGCCTGGTGCAGGGCTCAATCCCAGGACCCTGAGATCATGACCTGAGCCGAAGGCAGAGGCTTAACCCACTGAGCCACCCAGTTGCCCCTAAAGATTTTTTTTTTTAAAGATTTTATTTTTATTTATTTGACAGGCAGAGATCACAAGCAGGCAGAGAGGCAGACAGAGAGAGAGGAGGAAACAGGCTCCCCGCTGAGCAGAGAGCCCCATTCGGGGCTCGATCCCAGGACCCTGAGATCATGACCTGAGCCGAAGGCAGAGGCTTTAACCCACTGAGCCACCCAGGCGCCCCAAGATTTTGTTTTTAAATAATCTACACACACACCCAACGTGGGGCTTGAACTCACAACCCTGAGACCAAGAATTACACGCTTTACCAACTGTGTCATCCAGGTGACCGCTGTGGTGATTTTAAGTATGTTCATCTATCCTTTTCTATTTCCTGTAGAGTCAGATTTAGATTGGTATTGAAAGTGGCTCCTGAGGAACAGAATCTTAAAGATGGGTTATCTGAGTTGACTTTCTGGTCGAATTAAGGGCACATATGACATTGTCTCCAGAGCTAAAGGGGACACCTGTAATCCATGGCACGTGGTGTCAAAACAGTTACTCAAACTATTAGCTGTAAGTTCCTGTCATCAAGTACCTAGAGAAGGCAAGACTCTGAGTAACTGAACATTTGCTGTCCTAGAATGTCTTAGTGAGAATAAGGAGTGTGATGCAGTGGACTGGTTGCTTCTGAGGGTGCTGGAGAAGGGAGGGAAAGAAAATCCTGAGTTCAGGGCTGCTGATTTCCCAGCTCATGACTGGAGGCTTTCATTTCATTTTTTACTTTAAAATTGATGTCTCAGGCTGTAAATGTTTGTTGCTAATGATATTAACACAATATATTTATCATACATAATTAGGTTATCTCTCCTATTGTTTCAAAATACTAAAATTAATACTAAGAATAAGACTATTATATATATATATGCATGTATATATATTCCTTAGTATATATCTCACTAAGGATGAGTGTCTAAAACACTGTTAAATTTGCTTGAAATAATGATTCTCAGGATGATTATGACCCTAATGTGGCATACAATTAGGCTCATTTGCTTCTGTACTTTCTTTAGAAATTACTTTATCTCTTTGATATGCTTTAGTATTTTTAATTATGTAAAACATTTAATAGTTTCAAAGTTAGAGCTGTATAACAAGATATATTCAGAGAACAAGTTTTTAAAAAAATTTTTTTTAAAGATTTTATTTATTTATTTGACAGAAAGAGAGAGAGATCACAAGTCAGCAGAGCAGCAGGCAGAGAGAGAGGGGGAAGCAGGCTCCCCACCGAGCAGAGAGCCCGATGTGGGGCTCGATCCCAGGACCCTGAGGCCATGACTATGACCTGAGCCAAAGGCAGAGGTTAAACCCACTGAGCCACCCAGGCACCCCTCATAGAACAGCTTTTACAAACAAGGGAACTATTTCTATTAATATTTGTTTCTCTGTGAAAATGTAAGCAAATGCATATACGGTTGACCCTTGAACAATGTGGGTATTAAGGGCACCCACCCCTACACAGTCGAAAATCCAAGTATAACTTTTGACTCCTCCCCAGATTTAACCACCAACAGATGTTGACAGGAAACCTTGCCAATAACGCAAACAGTCGAGTAACACGTATTTTGCACACTGTATGTATTGTACACTGTATTCTTCCAGTAAAGTAAGCTAGAGAAAATAAAATGTTATTAAGAAAACTATAAGGGGGACGCCTGGGTGGCTCAGTGGGTTAAGCTGCTGCCGGCTCAGGTCATGATTCCAGGGTCTTGGGATCAAGTCCCGCATCGGGCTCTCTGCTAGGCGGGGAGCCTGCTTCTCCCCTCCCTTCTGCCTGCCTCTCTGCCTGCTTGTGTGATCTCTGTCTATCAAATAAATAAATAAAATCTTAAAAAAAAAAAAAGAAAACTATAAGGAAGAGAAAATACATCTACAGTGCTGTACCGTGTTTATTGAGAGAAATCCATGTATAAGTGGACCTGTGCCGTGCAAACCTGTGTTGTTCAAGGATCAACTCTGCCTATTTTTATTTCTCTCTCCCTTGCATTCTAAACATTGTTTTGCAACTTGTTTTTTATTGTTGCTTATTTGTTTTCCACCTAATATATCCTGAAGATCATTTTACAGCATTATGTAGAAATTCTTCTTCATTCCTGTTTACACTGAGTTAAAATTTGATAGCATAATTTTTATTAGCACTGTGTCAACTGCTTTCTATTTATGAAAAGTATATCAGTCAGGTGTCTGGCAGGGACAGATGGCACTTTCAAAATGAGTAATCTGGTAAGTGAATCAAGGGACTCTTCATACAGATGTGGGCCCCATGGGGGTAGACCACAGGGCTGGTGCAGTTTCTCGGGGCCAGCAAAGGCAAGCAGCCCGAGGCGCATGGGGAGAAGTGGTTCCTTGAACCAGAGAAGGACCATCCGACAGGAGTCGGGCCCTGGGGTGCACAGCCAGCCTGTGCTGATCCCAAGGGACGAGCTGGGGAAACAAATATTCCAGCCACACTCTTCTTTCTTTCCCTACCCTATCTCCCACTGATGCTCCCCGTTGACCAGTCCCAAATGGCAACTGAGACCATGGGAGACCACTGATGGGGGCTTCCGGTCGGTCTCTCTGCTCCAGAGCAGACAGGGGTGGTGGAGAGCGGATCTGAGGGACAAATAGGACACAGCCCGCACAGCAAGTGATTATTTTTTCCACTTAATAGTGATAAAAGCTTTCCTTTAAATTCAACATATTTAGGTTTCAAAAATAAGTTGAAGTAAAGCAAATAATACGATAGGTGTTAGGAGGCTGTGGCAGAAAAGGGAACATGGTGCCAGGTGACAGAAGTCTGGGATCACACTGCCCTCTTGTATTTTAGGTAACGGCCTCCTCTTCCTCCTGGCCCCTCCCTGGCCGCCTTTCCTCTGGACCTTTGAGAGTTGCTGAGAAACATTAGGGAAAGGATATTTTTAATTGGAAAGAGCAGGAGAGACCCTGGGAGGTCACAGGGTGAAGGAGTTTGAGATCCCCTGAAATGGACACATGCTCTCCTGGGTCCTCCCCACCTTGCAACCCATGCCCTTGGCCACCCTCCCAGGGAGCACAGGCACCTCTTTCTTATTCCTTGAGTAATGACCTCAGAGAAGCTTCGGTTTCTCTCCAAGAACCAAGGGAGGCAGAAAGCTGTACAACTGGAGGGATGGGAGGGATGAAAGAGACCGTTCTAAAGGGAGGCATTCCTCCTGCCTGTCCACGCCTCCCTCTCTAGATACAATCGCCCTCACTCCCATGAGTGACCGAGCCCTTCTTCTGTGCTGGGGGCTGTGCAAATGCTGGGGACACAATAGGGACAATGTCTGTTTCTCCATCTGGAAATTCCCCGTACAGTGGGGGAAGACAGGTGAGTAAACAGTTACAGCGCCCGAAGGCAAGGTGCCTGATCCTGAGGCTGGAGAGGCTGGGTTATTCAGGGACTTGCAGCCACCTGATGGAGCTTGTAGGGTAGCCTGCAGGGAATTAAATGTTTAGGCAGGCAAATGATATAATCAGATTTGTGTTTAAGAGACTCCTCATAGTGCCCTAGAGGTAGCTCTCAGCTTGTCCCCACATTTCTATCTTTACTGTCCCTGGACCTCAGCAATAGCAAGTTCTCTCTCCTGAATCCCCTAGCATGCTGTGCCTCTGCTCTAGGTGAATCTCTCCTTCTGTTGTTTCTTTCTTCATCCCCTCCCTCCCTCTTTTTTCCTTCCTCCTTCCTTCCTTCCACCCTCCCTCCCTTCCTTCCTTCTCTTCCTCCCTCTCTTCTTTTCTTTTTCTTCCTTTCTTTCTTTCTTTCTTTCTTTCTTTCTTTCTTTCTTTCTTTCTTCCTTCCTTTCTTTTTTTCTTTCTTCCTCTCTTTCTCTTCTTGTTTTAGTGATATATAATTCATGTACCATATGCTATAGGCTGAATTATGTCTCCCCAAATCCATATGTTGAAGTCCTAACCCCTAGTACCTCAGAATGTGATCTTATTTGGAGACAGAGTGTTTAAAGATGTAATTAAGTTAAAATGAGGTCATTATAGTGGGCTTTAATCACACACAACTGGTGTCTTTATAAGAAGAGGAATTTTGGAGGGAAGACCAAGGAAGACACAGGGAGAAGACGGCCATCTACAAGGAAGGAGAAAGGCCTCAGAAGAAACCAAGCCTGCCAACACCTTGATCTCAGACATCCAGCCTCCAGAACTAGGAGAAAGTACATTTCTATTGTTAAAGCCTCCAGTCTGTGGTACGCTGTGTGGTAGCCCTGGCCAGGTCATACATCATCCCGTTGACCCATGTTAAGGTGTAAAATTCAGTGTGTTTTCACAGAGTTGGGCCACCGGCACCACAGTCGGCCTCAGGGTATTTTCTCACCCCAAAAAGAAACCCCACACCCATTACAGCAATTCCCCATCCCCCCTAGGACCATGCCCTCCACCCCCTTCCCAGCAACCACTAACCTTCTTTCTGTCTCTATAGATTTGCCTGTTCTGGACATTTCATATAAGTGGTATCATGCAATACATGGTCTTTTGTGCCTGCCTTTTTCTTTTTCTTTTTTTTTTTTTTTAAGATTTTATTTATTTGACAGAGAAAGAGATCACAAGTGGGCAGAAAGGCAGACAGAGAGAGATGGGAGTTGCAGGCTCCCGTCTGAGCAGAGAGCCCCATGCGGGGCTCGATCCCAGGACCCTGAGATCATGACCTGAGCCGAAGGCAGAGGCTTAACCCACTGAGCCACCCAGGTGCCCTGTGCCTGCCTTTTTCACTTAAGCATAGTGCTTTCACGGTTTGGTTGGACTACTTTCCTTTGTTTCTTTAAGCTACGTGTACGTGTGCTCTTTCTCACCCATAAAGATCAGTCCTCCATGAGCACAATTCATGTCTGATTCATGTCCTTATTGCCCATAGCATGTGCCTGCCATATAGTGAATTCATTTTTCTGTGAAATCATTTTCAGTATAAATAAGGTAAAAAAGTACATTAAAAAATTAATATAATGTCCTTAGAAAAGATTACATTGTGTGACCTTGCCTATAGTTAAACATCAAAGTAAAATCCCAATTAACCCTACCATTCATTAACATAAATTTCCTGATACTTATTGTAGCATTAAGCCTTAAACTTTCTAACCTTTGCATCAACAAATACTGACTTTGTTAAATGGTAATAAAACAAACATAACATAAAATTCCTATGATGCGTTCCTGATGATGGAAAAATCATCACTGTCAAACCAACGTATGTCTTGTGTAAAGCACAAGGAATGTATCAGTGACCAAGACAGATAAGGTCCTTGCTCATGTGGCTCTTAGATTCTGGGAAGCATGAGATAGAGAACAAGTCCATAATTAAACACAAATTCATTTGATCTTGTAATTAGTGCTATAAAGAAAATACCCCTGGGCGGTACGGTAGAATGACTGGAGATTGTGGGTGGGTAATGAATTCCATGGAGATGAGGTGCCTAGTGAAGTTTTCTCTCAAGAATTAATTAAGCTGGGTGCCTGGGTGGCTCAGTTGGTTAAGCGACTGCCTTCAGCTCGGGTCGTGATCCCGGAGTCCTGGGATCAAGTCCCGCATTAGGCCCCCATCTCCATGGGAAGTCTGCTTCTCCCTCTGACCTTCTCCCTTCTCATGCTCTCTCACTCTCTCTCTGAAATAAATAAATAAAATATTTAAAAAATTAAGAAATAATTAAAAAAAAAAGAATTAGTTAAGCTGAGATCAGATGGATGGGAGGAAGGGGGTTGTAGCTTCTCTGTGAAGACCTGAGCTAGGTGCACTCCAGGCAGGGGAATAGCAAGTGCCAGGTCCCTGAGGTAGGAAAACAACCATGATGCTTGACATAGAGAAGGCAGGTAAAGAATATGGAGCAGGGGAGAGAGTAGCTGGACCCGAACGAAGCCTGATAAGATGGGGCCAGAGACAGGTCTGGGCCTGATAAGGCTTTGAGAGTCAAGGGAAAGCATTTGGATTTTATTCTAATGGAATAGGAAGCACTAAGGGTAAATCAGTGAAAACTAAGTTTGGTGGCAAGTAATAGAAAACCTCAAAAATATAGTGACTTAAACAAGATAAAAATTATTTCTTTCTCAGGTAGAATTCCAGAGTTGATATGGCAGCTCCTGGCCATCAGGCACCAAGCTGTATTTTTCTATTACCTTTTCTATTCTATTATATTAAGTATGGAAGCTAAGCTAATGGCTGCTGGTGCTCTAGCCATTGTGTCTGAATTCCAGGCATTAGGAAAAGGGAAGAAAAAGAAGGGCAAAAGAGGTGGACTTCTGCATGCTAATCAAAGTATTACTAAAATTAACAATAATTTTGTCCTTTGGAGTCCCTTTTCATCCCAACAGAAGTGGGAGTGTCTGCCATCTTGGGGAGGAGAAGAGATGAAGAGGCCCAGTTTAGTTTGCTCTGCTTGCCAAGAGTGAGCATGAGGAATCTGAGGAGGAGAGTCAACAATACATGAGACATTTGGATTTAGCCAGAGGCAGAGCTGCTTCTAGGGTGCACATTGCCTTGGCCAAATTTTTTGGTGGGTGGAGTGGAGCCCCTATTAATATATACAATTTGATTTATTTTATTTTGTTAGTTTTTAAACAGTTATTTTTTTTTTTTTTTTAGATTTCATTTATTTATTTGACAGACAGAGATCACAAGTAGGCAGAGAGGCAGGCAGAGAGAGAGGAAAGCAGGCTCCTTGCTGAGCAGAGAGCCCGATGTGGGGCTCGATCCCAGGACCCTGGGATCATGACCTGAGCCGAAGGCAGAGGCTTAACCCACTGAGCCACCCAGGCGCCCCTGAGCTTCTCCCTTTAACTGGACAGAAACTTATAGGTTAATATATAACTGCAGAGTCAGAGTCCTAATCAGTGATAAGTAGCAAGTCAAACAACAATGTGTCCCCAAGGGGGGCAGGTGGTCCCCTGATGAGCCTGGCAGACCACGCTCTACACTGGTGTGGCAGGGACACACAGTCACTTCTCTGTGTTACCGCTAAGTTGGAGTTAAGTTTCCCCCACAGCTGTGTCTGTCTGTGCCTGTCTCTTCCTGTGTCTACCTTTTCGCTTCTGTGTCCCTCCCGATCATGACAGAACGCAGATGTCTTTCTCTCTCTCCCTTTGGCCCTACTCTTCTGTCTTGATCTCACCAACTCATTTTAGCCACCTTGGCCCAGGAGTCAACTATGTGCCAGGACCTGCACCGGCAGCTATGGGGAGAGGACAGAGACAGTCCGACAAGCCCTTGCACTCTGTCTGCATTTCTTTTCAGAACTGGAAGGAACTCAAGTGGAAATTCTGAGCACTTGGAGGAGAGGAGCTGAGGGTGTGGGACGTGGCGGGGAAGGGAGGGCCCGCCAGCTGCCGTGGGCTGTGAGCGAGCTGCCGGCTTCAGCTGGCTGGGGCGGAGATGACTTCACACCACAAAAATGTCTGAATCAGGAGAATAACCCAACTTGGGATGCGGCTGGGAGGCAGGCAGTGGAGTTGGAGAGTGGGGGCCGGAGATGGGTGTCAGGACCAGGGGCCAAGATAGGTGGGTGGCTACAAGTCATTGTGGCCCTTGAGCGTCCCTCATTGTTCTAGGATTTCAGGAAAGAAAGGCTCTCTTCTTTCATGTTGCAAGGGAAATCACAGAGCCAGGCCTTGAGAGAGATAGCAGGTTAGACTCAGGGTTGCAACGTTGAAGGATCATAAGCTTTGCTCACAAACCTGAGGATCTGAGCAAGCGATCCAAGGGAGGGAGAGAAGCAGGAGACAGAAGAGAAGCAGAAGAGGAAATACTGAATCTGAAGACTGGAAGGCCTTCAGTTAAATGACCTAGGGAATTTCAAGTTGCATTAGCTGCAGAACTCTGGCCACGTGAGAGACCGATACTAAAATAGCCAAACAACAGCTCCCTCTGGGGCTCCTAGGGGGAGAACCTGAGCCTCTTGGTCCTCTTGGTCCCCATTATCACTGTTCGGAAATTATGAGCTAATCCAACACTTTCCTTTTACAAAGGAGCAAACAAGACCCAGAGAGGGGAGAAGACGTGCCCAACGCGTTTACAGAGTGGGAGAAGAGCCTGGGTCTCTTGACTCCTTGCCCAGTGCTCTTTTTAAAAGGATGGGAAGGACAAAAAGAGGAGATTTCCAGGCAGAAGGAAGGAGAGGAGAGATATGAGACGATGAAAGAGAAGAGGAACAGATTAGGAAAGAGAAGGAAGCAAGAGGCTTGGACTCATTCAAGTTTTCCAAACCAGGAGGTTAAGTGCTAGCCGTTCTCCCAGAATAATACAGAAGAGGGATGGTTAATTTCCTTAAAGACAGGTGAATCCAGCCCCCATAAGTAAAGATGCCAAACTGGTGGCCCAAGGGGGTATTTCTCTCCAGCACATGCATTTTGTTTGAGGAGAAAACCTTTAAAAGGAGGAAGGAGGGATCTGAAAGCCTCTGGGTGGGGCATATTCTCTCCAGGTGGGCTCAGGCCCCACTGGTATAGTCCTGGGGTATTTCTTAGAAGGGATGCTCACAACTGTCTCCTGCCTGTCCCTGAAGACACTGAGCTTGCCTGCCTGGTAACCCTGGTTTGTCCTCTAGGATGTACCGGGCTGGGGGAGGAGGTAGGCATTACCAGCTGTCTGCCCACGGTGAAGAGACTGCAAGGTTCTGGGGAGTGGGTCTGACATCCGCCAAGGTTCACACATGGCTCCTGGAACCTGCCCCTGTCCACAGTGCCCAGCAGCATTTGTGTTTGTGATACTCTGTATCCTTGGACAGATGACCCTCTCTCTCCATGCTCATTGTTTCTTGGCTGGAAGAGCCGGTGGGCCAAAAAGAAATTTGTGCATTTCAGTTTTTTGTTTTTGTTTTGTTTTGTTTTTTAAGTAGTGAAACCAGGGGCACCTGGGTGGTTCAGTGGGTTAAAGCCTCTGCCTTCGGCTCAGGTCATGATCTTAGGGTCCTGGGATGGAGTCCAGCATGGGGCTCTCTGCTCAGCAGGGAGCCTACTCCCCCCCCCCCCCCGCATGCCTTTCTGCCTACCTGTGATTTCTCTCTCTGTGTCATATAAATAAACAAAATCTTAAAAAAAAAAAGTAGTGAAACCAATAGGTCAGATGGAAAACAGTTCTGGTGTAAGCAGGGATGAGCTGGAGGCCTGGAGATCTGCCCCTTAAGGCTCCTGCTCAGAGCTCCTAGAGTGGCACAGAAGGCAGTCTGAACACATGAACATGGAGCATCGCGAAGGTTCCTTACTAGAAGCTCCTGTCTGAGGAACGCTGTCAGATCCACGAGTAGGGAGAGAGCATATCCCGAGGCAGTGCTGGACCAGCCTCAGAAGAGGGCAATGAGGAAATGGTGGGGAAAAAGAGATCACCGTTGAAGAAGAGGGGTAGGGGCTCAGCAACTTAGTCCAGCTCTCCTTCCTCATCCCTGAAGCTGTCCCCTAGGGCGGCTGAGTCAACGCTGCCACGTCGCTGGGCTGGCTGGCGTTCCGTGCTCCTGGTTGCAGAGCTACTAAAACTGAAGGGAGGTTTGGTTTGCGGGCCACGTCAGGCAACAGGAGCTGCCACGTTGGAGGGTTGAGTTATTGGGCTTTCCCCCTCCTTCAGAAAAGACTTCCAGGCATGTGGGGTTTCAGAAGAAAATTGGTGCCTGCGTGTGAGTGTTCCCTGGACCTGGACCAGCAGCTGCAGCGGGACAGAGCCAGGGATGGGAGCAGACAGAACCAATCCACCGCCGAGCTCCTCCAACCCCGCCCAGGCCACAGGGAGCCCAGCACCAGCAGTGGGGGAAACAGAACCCAGGAGAAAGGCTGAGGGACCTGCCAGTTTCACACAACACTGTACACATCTTTAACATTGGGGGACTGCGTGTCCACATCAGTAGCGGAAGGCATTGTTCTCAGTGTAGTCTAATAGAGCAAGAGGCCAAAGAATTCATTAGGTTGGGTCCTGCCCCAGCTCTGCCATTTACTGGCCAGGACAAGTCACTTCATCTTCAAGGACTTTAGTTTCTTTTTAAGACAAGGGCTTTGGAAGGGGCTCCTGGGTGGCTCAGTCAGTGAAGCATCTGCCTTTGGCTCAGGTCACAATCCTGGGTCCTGGGATGGAGCCCCGCATCACCTCCCTGCTAAGTAGAAAGTCTGCTTTTCCCTCTCCCTCTCCCCCTCCCCCTGCTCATGCTCTTTCTCTCTCTCTCTCAAATAAATAAATAAATAAAATCTTAAAAAAAAAAAAAAGACAAGGGCATTGAATCAAATAAACTTTTCCCAAGGAGTTCTTCACGGAACACAAGCTCTGTGGGATGCAGTCACAAATTCATGAAAAAGATGACCATTTCAACAGAGTTCATCTAGTTTCTCTTCTGCAGAACTTCTCGGAGGCTTTAATGTTCCGTCGTGCCTCAGGGATATCCATGAGCAAGGGCACAAATGCCACATTTCTCAAACTCACCGGAGCCAGGGTGCCCTTTTATCCTGACAACTAATATTTTGTGGAAGACTCTTTGGGAAATGTTGAATATCTCATGCTTTAATGATAAGTGAGGGAACATCTATGGGCCGCTCAGGATGTGCAACAGTGAGCCAAATGTGTGATGGTGATGATCTCATGACTCCTCACAAGAACCCCGTTAAGTGGGGGCTGACCCTGTACACTTGAGGAACTGCAGCTGGAGGTTAAATAGCATGCTCCATGTGTCCGGAGCTCAATAACTTGCCATAGAACCCAAGCCCAGAGATCGGACCCCACAGCTGGGCCTCTTATTGACTCTCTGAAACCCATGCCCACTTGAATATTATGCTTTGTACCCGGGAAGGTCAAGTGTAATCATGCTCATTTTACAGATAAGGAAAGCCAGGTGGAGAGGAGAGATGAGCTGCTCAAGGATAGACTATAGGCAAGGCCTGAGGACACAGGTCCTACTAAGGACAGAATCCAACTGGGAGCTTGGGTTAGCACTTCTCCTTGAGTGGGTTTGTGTCAACATGAGAAACGGCAGCCATTTGTCACCTCAGTGAAGAAGGGGGCTCTGTGAGGTATTCCTCGGCAAGCTCTCCCTGGAACCCCAGGTGGAAGCAGTAGGTGCCCTGGAAGGAGACCTGGGTTGGCTGTTAAGTTTGGATGTTTTGTTTTAGCTCCACCATGGGCCAGCTGTGTGATCTTGGGCAAGTCCCAGAGGGACACTGCTCAAGCCCAACATGTGCTTAGCACGTCCTGACTTCTCTCCCTTACAGACTAATTGTGCCACTCAATAAGACTGTGGGTATAAAGTCCTTTGTGGGGGTGCCTGGGTGGCTCAGTGGTTAAGTGTCCAACTCTTGATCATGATCTCAGGGTTGTGAAATGGAGCCCAACTCTGCACTCAGTGGGGAGTCTCCTTGAGATTCTGCCTCCTCTCCTTCTGCCCCTCCCATGCTTGTGCTCTCTAAACTAATGAATGAATGAATGAATGAATGAATGAAAAAAAATAAAATCATTAAAGAAATTTGAAAGTCCTTTGTGAACTGTGAAGAGCTAAGGAAAAAAAATCCGAAGTCGCTTGGTGGGAGTGTTACAGCTGGCTGAAGTGAAATTTCATCGTCTCTGTTTGGCCTTGCCCCGGTCAGCAGCCACTCTGCCCAGGGGACGGAGGGCCAGATGACAATGGGGTTTTTGTGCCCTTCAGCCAATGGAGGGCCTTTCTGGGGAAAGATATGGTAACAAGAGGACAGGCTGAGTCAGTCTCTATGCACTCGGGCCTTGCTAGCTCGGCAGCCTTGACTTTGAGCCCGATACACAATGAGGGTATTTCAGAGTTTTGATACATAATCTTCAGCCCAAAGGGATCAGCAGGTCCAGTGCCTGCCTCCAGAGACTTGGAGCAGTCAGAGCTGGCCTCAGGCTGGGTCTGGAGTTGGGAGACCAGGGCTCCAGCCTGGCTGTCCTGTTGTCCGCACTGTGACCCTGGGGGTTCTATGATGCTCCCATTCCTCAGCCTTGTAAGGAGGGTGTAGGTTTGAGTTGGGCTTCCGGGCTTACTAGCTCTAAGTTTTGAAGAATAGGAGAGATTCGGCCTGATCTGGGGCAGGTTTGGGGCAGATGGGGAAAGGGGGGCAGCCTCACCAAAAGTGTGGCATGGGCAGAGGTGTGTGTACAGAGGCAGTTGAGAGGAGGGGGTCTGGACTGGAGCTACAACTCTGGAGCTCTGAGCAAGTGATTTAGTTCTCTGAACTTTTGTTTCCTCATCTTTGAATCTTTTTTTTTTTTCTTCTTTTAATCAGAGAGTGAGAGAGAGAGAGTGAGCACAAGCAGGGGGAGGGCAGACAGAGGGAGAAGCAGGGTCCCTGCTGACCAAGGAACCCAATGCGGGACTTGATCCCAGGACCTTAGGATCATGACCTGAGCCAAAGGCAGACACTTAACCACTGAGCCACCCAGGCATCCCTGTTTCCTCACGGGAATAGTAATTGTATTTACCTCAGGTAGACCAAATGATAGCCCCCCAAATATGTTCGTGTCCCACTCCCCTAATTGTAGATATATGACCTTTCATGGCAAAGGGGACTTGGAGGATTAAGGGTTTTGAGCCAGGAAGATTACCCTAGATGATCTGATGGACCCTATGTAATCCCAAATCTTTATAAGACAGAGGCAAGAGAGGCAAAGTCCAGAAACAGATGTGATAAAGAAACAGAGGTTGGAGTGATGTTCTTGGAAAACGAGGACAGGTCACCAGCCAAGGAGTGCAAGTGGCCTCTAGAAGCTGAAAAAGGCAAAGAGGCGGCTCTTCCCCCAAGCCTCCAATACCTCGATTTTAGGACCTCTGACCTCCAGAACTGTTAAAGTAATGAATGTGTGTTTTAAGTCACCAAGTTTGTGGTAATCCACTACAGCAATAAGAGGAAATGAATACACCACCTAAGTGTATATATTAAGTGAAGATTAAGTAGGTTAACGGATATAAAATGTTTGGCTCAGTGTCTTCTCAGTCTTACTGGAATTATTATTTTTATTCCTCGTTAGTCAGAATTGTTCCTTCAGGACCTGGTCCCCCAGGGGCCTTCAGGTTCTCACACATGCAATTTGTCAGTCTTCCTCCCTGCAAGGTCCATTCAGGATTTCTGGCCTGGAGATCTGAAACACTGAGATTCTGATCCTGTTTCTGATGTAAAGCCTTAGGGGATGTTTCTTGGCACTGTTTTTATTTACTTAACTTTCTGCTGGGTTGCTTTCCTTCTTGCCAGAAGCCAAACCAACAGAGACACCCTGATCTACTTCCAGAGTTCAGACCTCTTGTTCCCTGTCCGGGTACAGCTGCCTGTACCTGGGAACACTCATTGCACACCCGGCCCCAGTCCAGCAACCAGAGATGGCCCCCAAGTGGTTCAGGTGACAGAGACTTTGGAGTTACCCAGCAGAAAGATAAGCAATTCTTGGTGGGGTTGAGAATCTGCATCTGAGTCAGGGGTTAGGAGACCTGGCTCTAAGCCCCAGCTCCCCTGGATGGTTGGGGCCTCGGTTTCCCCATATCTACAATATAAGTTGTGAGCCTTACCCTGACTCCCTCACCAGACTACTCTGTCACTCACTGAGATATTACGCAAGGAAATAACCTTAGAATGGCTGAGAGGGTGTAAAAATTGTAGGAATGAAGAGGGGAAAGAGAAAGGAGAAAAGGAGGAACAGGAGAAGGGGGACTTCCAGTGACTGGCAGTTCTAGGCACACTTTCAGTTACTTTAAGAGACCAAGCTCTCCCCGCCCCAGGGTCTTGGCATTTATTCTCCCCCTGCTGGCAATGTTCCCCCTGCAGCCCTTTTCACTGACTCACCATCAACTCTTCTCTCCAAGTCCGCCTCTTCTGAGTGGCCTACCCTAACTAAGCTATCTAAAGTAGTTCCCCCATCACGTTTTCTCCTTCATAGAATTGATCACAACCTGAAACAGATTCATTACCTGCCTTAGCTATTGGAATGTCTCTGTCCTACTTACTGCGGCGTCCCCAGTGGAGCCAATAAACAGACAAGGGAGAGAGCTGATGAGCTGATGTTCTAGACATGTGGGGATCCCAGATGTCGTGCACATGTGGGCATTCCCAAGACAGTGGCTGGTAAAGCCTCCTCGAGTCCTCAGGCTGAGGCTGGATGCTAGGGTCAGGAAGGGCAGGATTGAGGTAGAGTAGGTAATACCTAGAGAACAAAGCTGGAGAGTGGCCAGACAGGGTGGTGGCGAGGCAGCAAGGATCCTGAGGTACTGACTTCTCATTTTGCAAGCTGATGCTGGGTAAGCCGCATTCTCAAGCAAGAAGAGGGGTGCCAAATGGTTGTGTGGTCTAGGGTCCACAGATGTCAGAGCTGGAGGGAAAGTTAGGGGGAGGCAGAGTGTCGTCGTTAAACATTTGGGTCCCTTAACCCTGTCTCTGAATCTCTGAATTGCCATGTGCTGGGTCTATGAGCTTGGGTATACTATTGCTCTGACCTGAACCTCATCTTCCACATCTATAGAATGGGGATGATAAAAGTTCCTATTTCATAAAGGTTAGATCTGAAAGTATATACAAAGGATTTAGTTCAGTGTGTTTAGTAAATTCTGGCTCGTAATATTATTATGCTGTCCATGCATATTACAAATGGAAAAGCTGTAGTTCAGGTGGGCATGAGCCCAAAGTCATTCGCTGTCTCAGTGGCAGAGCAGGGACTCACACCCAGGTCGACCACACCTGGCCCAGCTGCACTTCTTTCCCTTCCTCTAAAGCCCTTGGAGGTGGCAGAAGGACCAGCCTTAGTCCTGGCAGTTTCCCTTCCTAGGTCAAGGTTATTCTTGCTTCCGAGGCTCCTGCTTCCCAAAGGGTGCTCCTACCCTAGATATGAAATCTACCTAGTTTTCCTCAGAGGGATCCCTGCTCAAGGTATCTTCATGGGGGCCTATGAGTTGCTCCTGAATGAGACCTCTGTTCCAGAGTGTTAGCTGAGCTCCAACCAGCTTTCCAATTCTGGAAATAAAGGCCACATGGAAATGATCCATCAGCTCATTCTCATCAGAAACGTTGTCTTAGTTTATGAAGAAAAACACAACGCTTTAGTTAATTTTAGTCCCCGCTATGCCTGGGAGCTATAGCAACCAATTGTATAAAAATATGCAGCTGTCCAGATGGCGAAACTTATCAGAGTCTGCCAGCAGTCTGTATTGAATAGCCAAGACAGAGCATCAGCTCTTGGCCCCTGGATCAGGGAGAGGTTTTTGGGGAGCACGGGGAGCAGAGGTCCTTTCTTGGATTCCTGACTCGTGCCTTTGAGAACCTGAAGAAAGCCATGGGCCTTCTCTGCAGAAAAATGCACAGACACCCAAACTTTTATGATCAATTTTTGTAGGTTTGAGAGTCTTTGGAAGACTAACGTTGGGCACCATTCCAGGCTGGAACGCCATTAGAAGACAACCCCCTCATTAAGTGAATGCCAGCTCTGCGCTGGCCGCTGTTCTAGACACTTTGAATATTGCAGCAAATGTGACACATGACCCCCTGCTCTCATGGATCATTTGTCTGGTGGGGGAGACAAATAGTTTCTGAGCAGGACAAATGCTAGGAGGGAAGAAAGACAGTGTAAGTCAGTGAACTCTGCCTGTGAGAGAGCAAGGAGGCTGATTCCCACTGGGTGGTCGGCAGTGGGTGGGGAAGCGGCTCCTCTAGGAGATAACAGAGACCTGATGGGTGAGGAGTGTCCAGGCACAGGACATCCAAAGAGACCACTGACCCTGGGAGGGGTACAGGCAAGTGCAAAGAACCAGGGGTAGGAACAATGTTGGGGTTGTTGAAGAACTGAATGGAGGCCAGTGACCTCCAGTAGCTCAAACAATGAGGAGAGGATGGCAAGAGAGACAGGGAGGGGCCATATTATGTAGAAGTTTATGGGTGTGTTCTCCGTCTTCTCCTTTTCCATGTTGTTCAAACCAAATCCACGCTCCTCGAGCCACCTATTCCAGCAAGCCTTCTGCACTGCCCCCGTCCAAGCGTCCCTCCACTCTGAGCCCTGGGATAAACCTCACAGTCTGTACCACTCATGGGAGTGGGTGTATGTGTAAGGCAGGCCCTCTTGGCAAGCTCCAAAGCTCCTGCAGGACAAGGACCAGATATTAATTCTTGTATCCCTCAGAGTTCTAGGAATGCACTCACAAACATTCAACATTCATCGATATCCTCATAAAGTTTCAACCAAGACCTGTTGCACCGAGAAGTTCATGTAGCACAAGAGTGAGCCAGTCCAACTGTGGTGGACTCAGCCTGCCTAGACCCCCGTAAAGTGAACTTGGGCAAACGACTTAGCCTCATTGAGCCTCTGTTTCCTTATTAAACGGGCACAATAACTATATCTAAGTCAAGGGGTTGCTGCTGAAGATTATGAAGTCTCCGTAAGCCTTGGCTGTTGTTACTTCTATGATTATTATCTATTCTATACTGATGATACAGAATCCCCAGCTAGAAAGCAAATCTCTTACATGTCTATTCCTGGTGCAACTAGAGTCAGAGTTCTTATTTTTAGATCATATTCCCCATCTTGTCCGTACAGAGGCGAGTCTTGGCTTTGCCTTTGTCACAGATACAGTCTCCTCAAACTGGCAATGCCCCGGGGCACATTTCCTAATCTTGTAAAGATCCCTGGTCAGGAAGTCAGAACATTTGGGCCTGGTTCTACCCCTGGGGGACTTTGGGTAATCCCTGGCCCTTCCAAGCCTCAGTTCCCTTCTGAACAAGGAGGAGGTGGTTGCAGATGATTCCTGTGGACCCTTCCAGCCCTGGCGCTCCATGAGTGTACAGGCAGCAGCCCGGGAACCCATGAGGCAGGCAGGGTTGGGGAGTCTGGTCAGGACAACCCACGACAAGGAGAGGAGGAGAGAAATGAAGACCTAGCGGGCTTTGGCGTTGGGAAGAAGGGGGAGGGGGAGAAGGAGGAGACAGAGGAGGAGGGACTGAGGGGTGGAGGGGAGACAGACCCAGCCCAGAGCTCCGAGTGGTTTCCTGTTGCCGGGCTCTAAACCCTCCACATTCCTGCGGACCTTCACACAGCCCGGAGTGTGCTCTGCCAGCTACCTGCCTGCCACTGAGGTACGCACGACCCTTGCCCGGGCTTTCTCTCCCCTGGGTGCTCCACTCCCACCCCCTAGCTCCCTCCTGCAGTTTGTGTACAGAAAGAGGAGCTGTGCTGGGAGGTCTCTGGGTCAGGGATGGGTGCGTGTCTCCTTCCGGCACCACCACTGCTCCTACTAAGGACAGGAGCTTTGGACTCACTGCCTGTTGCTTTTCAGGTGGTATAACTTGGTGTCCCTTTCAGGTTTGCAGAAAACAATCTCACTGTGTCTTTGGGAGAGTGTTTTTCTCTGTCTCTGTGCCTGCCTCTCCGGTTTCAGAGGCTGCTGGCTTGGCCTGGGCTCCCTTCGAAAATGTGGCAGCCTGCTTTCCCAGGAATCTGATCTGGTCACAGCTGCACGGGGCCCGCTGGCAGCCAGGGTCTGTCCTGCTCCCCATTCCAGGAGAAGACTCTTCCTAGACTAGGTTTTCCATCAGGGGTTCTGTTTTCCAAAAGGAACTTTGCATGATAAATTGATCCCCAGGAGGCAAATGGAGGGGGGTCGGTGTCTCCCCCTGGACCGGGAATCAGCCCCTCTGGGAAGGTTCCTGTTTCCCTGGAATTCTCTCCCATTAACCCCTCCCCCCAACATAGGCACTCTGAAATAGCACCGTCAGATAGTCACTCCCGTCAGATAGTCACTCCCGGGTTAGGCATTGTTCCCATCCTGGGCTGCTGGGGTGTAAGCACAGGAACTTAATGGCAGTAGCCCTTAGTGTACGTAGATCTGAAGACCCCAGACATCTGATATCATCCAACTAAGCCTCTGGGTCCTATGGGAGGCTGGGTGTGGTGGGGCATGCTCCAAGAAGGGGTGTTGGGGGAACGCAAGCCAGAGAGAGTCCCAGGGCAACCCTCTCACCTCCTTGTTTAGAAAGTCCACACTCTACACGGAAACGGTGTCTAGCCTTTTAGGATGTTAAGTCCACTTTGGACACAACTCTTTCTACCTTCTTTGGCTCCACTGGCTGGTTGGTGAGTGGACTTCTTGGGGTCTGAGGGACACTAAGGGAAAAGGGGACACTGATGTGAGGCATGTCTTCAAGGAAGCCCAGTCTGCCCAAGAGAGAACAGAGAGGCCCTCATTTTCCTCCAGAAAGGACAGCAATCTCCACAGAACACAGGGAGAATGTTCTTACTAGCAGTTCTCTAGGGTTAAATTTCTCCAAGTGCCGATGGGAGAATGAGAAGCAAATAAGTAGGTTGGCAGCCTTAAGACACACATTTTATGTGCTGTCTTAGGTAAGTCCTTTAGACTTAGTTTCCCTATCTGTAAAGTAAGAAGGTTGGACTTGATGGTCTTCGGGGAGCCTGATGTCATCTGAGACTTTTAAGGGGAAATCTCTTAAACCAGAATCCATGGCCTGGCCTTTGAATGGACTTTAAGACATCTGCAAGCCACTTAAAATTGTATGTACAGTAGTAGTAGTAGTAGTAGTAGTAGTGTGTGTGTGTGTGAGAATGAGAGAGAGAGAGAGAGAGAGAACGAGAACAAGAACAAGAGGCATTCACAGCCTTTAGTGTTAAGATATACACCAATGGATGTACGGGCATGATGATGTGGGAGACGGAGTGTGGGACTGGAAGCAGATGTTTATTTGTGGGGTGGATCAACAATTTTGAAAGGGAGTGTTTGGGGAAGAGAGGGTTAACTCACAGTGCTCCGCTGCCACATCGACAAAGCCCAGAGCAAAGGGAGGAGGGAGGGGGAGGGGGGGAGGGGGGTGCCTGGAGAAGGAATCAACTTTTGAAACTTTCTCCAAGTCCCACCCACAGAAAGGCTCTTCTTTGCCATGACTCATTCTGGGAGGAATGTGAGTTGCCACGGTAACCTTTTTTTCAGGGTCTTTGCCTGCTGGCTGGGAGGGGACACTGAAACACTCCTAACTTCAGGCTCCTTCTGAATGTCCCCACCCCACTCAATCCCCAAATATCAGGACAGCAAACTCCAGGTCCAGCTCTACTGATCTCCCAGGATTCCAGGGCAGCTGTGGAGCTTTGATAGCCTCCTTGATCTGGTGTTTGAAGATCTGAGTTGCACTGCTGTTCCTTCCTTTGGGAGGTGCCATTTGACCTTGACCGAATGGATTCACCATTCTGAGCCCCAGTTTATCCCTTGGTTAAAGAGTAGTAACAACGGTCACCTGGTCATCTCGAAGGGCTATCATGTGGAAGAAATGGGATGCTATGCAGGAAACACTTGGTACACTGTGGTCCCCCAAGCCCACCATGCATCGGGGTTTTCAGAACCCATAAACTCAGGGCGTATAAAGACTTGGTGAAATCATTTCCAGCTCTTTTTTGTCTGGCAGCTCTATCATCTTGGGGTTTGCTTATAACTTCTCTCTATTTAATAAAGTGCTAACAGGCACACTCAAACAAAATAAATGTTGTTTAAATCCATTTTGATTTGGGCACCTTTGTATTTCCCAAGAGTGTTGTACCCTCCAGTGTGAAAAGAGCATTGGCCAAGGGGATGGCACAAGCGAGTCACAACTCACAGTGAGTGACATTGGGTAAGACCCTTTCCCTCTCTGGGCCTCCATTTCCTAATCTGTTTAATGGGGAATCTAGATGGTCTCCAGGGGTCCTTCCAGGTTCAAAGTCCTGCAAACCTAAATCACATAGGTTGCTTTCATGAAAAGAAAAAGCTGGCCTTGGGACGCCTGGGTGGCTCAGTTGGTTAAGCAGCTGCCTTTTGCTCGGGTCATGATCTCAGGGTCCTGGGATTGAGTCCCACATCGGGCTCCTTGCTTGGCGGGGAGCCTGCTTTTCCCTCTGCCTCTGCCTGCCACTCTGTCTGCCTGTGCTCGCTCTCTCTCGCTCTAACAAATAAATAAATAAAATCTTTAAAAAAAAAAAGAAAAAGCTGGCCTACATTTTTAACCCCTGTGTTAGGAAACAAGAGAGGAGGGGCTAAGGGATCTTGAGTTGTGTAACAGTCCTGCTAAAATCTTTGTCCATCTGTAGAGACTTGTCAACCAAGAGCATGGCTGGGGTTTGCTATTTACAAGAGCAACTTTCCTTGCTATAAATAAGCTATAAATAGGGAAGGACGGTGGAGAAAAGGCAAGAGCTCAGGATGTGAGGTAAACAGGAGAATATTTGGCTTTCATGTTATTTAGCTAGGTAGCCAAGTGTGCAGAGATCAACAGGGACGGACCCAAACCCACAAGGATGTAGACTGTAAACATCTATTTTACCAACAGGCACCCACCGGCATAGCTAAAAATAAATGCCTCCATATGTGGGCAAAGACAGAAGGCCCCGCTCTCACACGCCTCCCCCTGAAGCATACGTTGACTCACAGACAAGTTCCAGGTATACAGCCTGATGCACGTACAAACCCAGGCGCTGACCTACATGGGCCCCAACAGACTGATGCTGAGCCTGGTGGACACTCACACATACACAGCTTCACGCAGATGTCCTCAAGGCTATAGGTGACCATGACAGACACACGGCCAGGCGTGCAGATGCGACTGCCACTGTAGCCACGTGCTGATGTGCATAGCCAGATATAACTATGGGGGTAGACAATGAGGGGGTAGACATTTTGGACACATATAGGACCAAATCACTGGCTGCACTTTACAGGGAGAGAAACTGAGGATCAGAGAGGGAGGATAATCACTGAAGGTCACACAGCCAACTGATGTCTGAGCCTAACTTCCAGATGCTCAGAAATGTCCAAATGTTCACTTTCCTCCCTCCCTTCTTCCCCCCTTCCTTCCTTTTTTTAAAAAAAAATTTATTTTATTTATTTGAAAGACAGAGATCACAAATAGGCAGAGAAGCAGGCAGAGAGAGAGGAGGAAGCAGGCTCCCCGCTGAGCAGAGAGCCCGATGCGGGGCTTGATCCCAGGACCCTGAGATCATGACTCGAGCCGAAGGTAGAGGCTTAACCCACTGAGCCACCCAGGCGCCCCCTTCCTTCCTTCTTTTATTCTTTCCTTCCTTCCTTCCCTTTTTTGTTGGTTTCCATCTGGTCACTTTGGTTTCATGCCCGTGCACCTTCTTCTATAAGGCAGCAAGCCCTGTGGATGATCAGTGACAGTGATACTTTTTCTCTCTCTTTGTGGGCCAATGTGGCCTATCCCAGCCCTCAGGGCTTTGCCATGAGGCCCCCACAATGTGGCTAATACTGTTCCTCCCTTCACCTGTCTTTTTTTTTTTTTTTAAAGATTTATTTATTTATTCATTTGACACAGAGAGAGAGAGAGAGAGAGATCACAAGTAGGCAGAGAGGCAGGCAGAGGGGGAGGGAGAAGCAGGCTCCCCACCGAGCAGAGAGCCCAATGCGGTGTCCGATCCTAGGACCCCAAGATCACGACCCGAGCCGAAGGCAGAGGCCTAACTCACTGAGCCACCCAGGCGCCCCTCCCTTCAACCGTCTTTAAAGGAGGAAAGAGAAGGCTGGAGCTGAGCTTTCAGTGAACCTGGGGATTAATGAAGCTACTACATTTTCTCTACAGCATAGAGCCCAGATCCTGACCCCTGACCCCCTGCCCAGCTGGGCTGGGCAGAGCCAGGCCAGCAAGCAGTGACTTGGCAGAATTATTTAGAAAAGCAGCCTCCTCTTATCCAGGAGGAAGAGATGTCTTAGGCAGGAAATTAGCTCTACCCTCACTCTCAAGGGATGGGGCTTGGTGTCTATTAAAAAAAATAAGGATAGAAATAACCAACTCTATCCAGAACTGGATTCTTTCAGAAACTTGATGTTAACCTTCTCATCTGGGGATCCCTCTGGGTCATCTCATGATAGTCATGGCATTAGGGTCCCAGACTGATCAGATGAGAAAAGAAACAGCCAAACAAGGTGAACATCTGGGTGTTTCTGAACATCTGAAAGTTTAGCCTCGCTATCAGCCTGCTGTATGACCCTTGAGTGAGTTATTTTCCCTCTCTGAGCCTCATTTCCTCTATCTCTAAAATCAGAAGCATGGCATAGAGGGTTCTCCTGGCTTGACAATACCAGTCCATTGGTAGTGGCTGCCAGAAGAACTGTGTTCAGGATTCAGATGCCATTCTGCGCTTTGGGGGAAGAAATCATGTGATCAATTAGTAATGTCTGCCACATGTATGGGACAGGAGCAGGTGGAGACATTTCCACCATGTATTTGTTATCTTTGGTATGTGACAGCCTGGATTTTGATATTCTTTCTCATCCCCTCCATTTGTGGTCACCCTGATGCAGCAGTGGCCCCTAGAGGGAGCCAAGGAGGAGAGCTTGAAGCTCCACCCTGGGCCTCTCCTAACCACCAGGAAACAGTGAAACGTGGCATCTTAGATGCCTTTATGGAACCTCAGTTAGGCTGATTCTAGTCCCAAACTCCAGGGCTGCTTTGGAGTTGCCCCAGAACCACTTCACTCCTAGGCTTGAGCACCCATAACACCCTAAAATTTTCCCTTAGCTTCTTCCCTCCTGGCAAGAAATATTAAAATTGGAAGCAGAGTCAAGGGACAGGTTTTGGGGTGGGGTGGGGTGATACTCTGAAAGGCTTCTGCCTGAGCTGACTTAGAAAGTCAGGGCTGAAAGAAACCTCAGGGACCATCTTGCCCCAGGGTTTTCAAACTGTGTTCATAGGAGAACCCAGAGAGGCTCCAAGGCATCTCAGGGGCATCTGAGTGGGGAGGACTTTTAGTCCCCATCTCAACTCCTGCGGACCTGCTGGTTTTTTTTTTTTTTTTTAATTTCAAGCTGATTCGTTGAACAGATTATAGTGAACTCATGTTTCAACAAATGCGAAAGGTTTTTAGCTACTTCAAATATTGGACTTCCCAGAAGACCTCGTTGAAAGAGAGGGCTTACATAATTTTGAACAGTGCCAATCTAAAACAACCTCCCCATTGTGCAGATGAACAAGGCCAGCTGTGGTCCAGGTAGGAGAGGAGCCTTCCCTAAGTTTGCACAGTGAGCTGGGAGCAGCACTGCCAAGACGGCATCCCAGGACTCCTGATGTGCTTGTCACGAGACCACCTCTGGGTGGCTGTGCTTGCTCCCAGGTGGGAGCCAGTGTGGCCGCATCGGCTGTGGCGGCGCCTCTCTGGCCTGGCTCGGACCTCCTTCCAAGTCTCAGCTCCCTGGCAGGCCTGGCTGACAGAGGGGGTTCCTTTATTAGCTTCCAGTCTTGTTTTTCTCTTTTTGGGCTTGTTTACCAGGAACGTGTGTTTTTGGAACCCTTGTTTCCAAGCCAAACAGTGGGAGAGAGATGCTTGGTTTGCGTCAGCAGCCCAACTAAGAGGCCAGCCTGGGCCCAGGCTTCGTTACTGGGTTCTCTGGAGGCTGGGCTGGTGTCCCCTTGACCAAGAGGAGCAATGTCTCCTTTGTTCCACCCCAATACCCTTTCTCCCTGGGCCAAAGACAAAGAGCCTAGATTTTTGCCCTGGATTCTTGAGGGGGATGGAGATCCTGGGATCTGTGGGTTTACGGTGTTCTTCCAAACAACATTGCTTATTTCTTGTATTCTCTCATATAAATCATCCATGAGCCTTTCAAGGTAGGTGTGTTATTTCCATTTTACAGATGAAGAAATGAATTGAGGCCCAGAGAGGGAGAATCCCTTTCTGAAGGTCACACAGGGGTTAAGTGGCAGAGTGAGGATTTGAGCCTGGACATTCTGTCTCCAGAGCCCCTGTGCTTGCCTTTATGCTACATTGCATAACCACTCTGCATAAACACTGGTTACGTTTATAACCACTCTGATGTGGTAGCCACTAGTCCCATGTGGCCACTTAAATTTAAATTAATTAAAATGAAATCTGATTAAAAATTCAGTTCATTTACACCAGCAATATTTCAAGTGTTCAGCAACCACATGTGGCCAGTAGTTATCGTAGTGGACGATGCTGACACAGAACAAATTCATCATCTCCAAAGGGTTCTATTAGACTGTACTGCTCTGTAAACCTCTTTCTACTCAAATGGGATTTGATGATTATAACTCAGATGCTCTGCTTCTCATTCTTAAGAGCCTGTGATTTCAAGACTTGCAATCTAAAATTCCATGATTCTGAGATTTCCCCCAATTGTGACATTCAGGGACTTTTCAGTATCCAGGGAGAGCCCGAAGGAGGCCCTTTATATTTTGAGGGAGGTGAATTGGGGGGCTGGCTGTACTTTTCCATCCCCAGAGTCTTTCTAAAGAAAGAGAAGTGACCTCAGCTTCGGGTCCTGCTGGCAGCCAGGGACGGGTTTTCAGCCATCTCCAGAGCAAATAAAGGCAAAAGGAAGGGACTTGATGTACGGAACAGGGGGAGGAGGCGGTTGTGAGGTGGGGGTAAGCAGTGTCTGCGTTTGATGACCACCAAGCCAAGGGAAACACACCTCATGTTCCTGCCCTGGCCCAGACTTCTTTCCCTGCACCTCGGGCCAGTCCACAGCCCAACTGGGCTCCATTCAGGTGAGCACCTGGGAGGGAGCAGCTGCCAAGAGAAACTGTGTGTGATGAAGAACTGGCCAGTGGTGGAACAGGGCTGCCCGGGTTCTCATTCAGCCCTGCCACTCACTCCTTGGGATTCTCAGAAGATTTCCTCCCCTCTCCAGGCCTCAGTCTTCTCACCTGCGCTGTGGGACAGCAAGACACACCTTGAGCCTCCAGTGGGATGCTCGAATGTCAAAACACTTCAGAAAGGATAGACATAGGCATCCTCATAAATTAAAGAGATACGAAGGAAGGAGTTTTCATTTAATACTAGTTATTTCTACAAAGCTGTTGAAATTTTCACTGAGTGTACCCGATCTAGGTTTGATTGGCAAAGGATGTGTTCCTAATACTGGGGTTTGATTCTGTGTTCTGACCTCCTGGGGTTATGGCTGCCCCTCCATGAGCTGTGCAGGATGGGTGCCAGACCTGTTTCAGAGAGCTTTAGGGAGGGCTCCTACACATGTAGGAAGTATGGCTGTGCAGGAAGAACCGTCCAGCTGTGGCCCTTCCCTCTCATCCCATCATCTGGAAAGGAAAGGGCCCTTCCCTCTCATCCCATCATCTGGAAGGAAAGGGTTCTGGGACTGGCAATGGAGCACTGGGCACTGGGCAGAACCTCAGATTTGGAAAATAACTCTTTCTCTAAGATTTGGCTCTTTTTTTTTTTTTTTTAAACACTGGTGCTTTCTGCCTTTCTCCTCCACTCTCCCACCGGATGGAACATAGTCCCTATTAGGCCCAACCCAGCTCCACAAGAAGGGCCTTAGTCAAGGCAGTCTGACTTACAAGAGGCCTGAGTGTTGCGCGATTTCCTATTTTCAACCACAGGCTCATCAGGAAAGTGGGACTAAGGCCTCTCCCATGCCTTGTCTGTGTCCGTGGGATGTGAGGCCTTTAGACACTAAAAGCACTACAAGATTTAGAATTATTTTTCAGTTCTGGCTGCAGAACCAGTGGCAGGAAGTGTGAGCGTGCCACTGGGAAATAAGTGCAGGAAGTGGGGGAGGCAAGACAGACAAAAAAGCTGACCAACCGACCTTCCCTTGGTCAGAAAGGGGAGCATGGTTGCTCCGTTCAGATGAAGGACGCAGACCCCGGTGATGTTGGTTTTCCTGGCTCTTCGACTGGAAGGTTATTGCATTTCCAGTCCTAGCATGGACTAGTCAAGTCCCTGACACGACTTCTGTCACTGGAGCCCAGACAACACCTTTCTGTGTTTCCAGCTAGCAGCCTCACTCTGCCCCTTTGACTTCAGTCTCAGACAAGTCCTCCATTGATGCTTTCTCTTCTGTTCCATTCATAAACTTGTAGGCCGGGGTTGTCTTGCTCCTATCTTCCAAATGGGAAAGCAAGCAGGGAGAGTTTTCCACCTCTAGGCCTGGGAGGGAACAAGCATACAACTGTATGGGGCAGGGACATTCTAACAACTGCCTGGAAAGGGGAGATTGGACTCCTCTGGGAATCAGGGCCAGAGTGAGGCAATGCCAGGCCCTCAGGCTGATTCCTCTAGATTTCTGTTAGTTTTATTTCATACACATGCCATGAAATAAAAGGTGAGGTTTTGTGTCTATTTTAATACAATAAAGGGCCAGTATGAAGTCTACTCTTCCTCTGCCTGTTTCTACTGTTGGAATACTATAATCCAAGTGAAGAAGGGTTATACCACCGGGGATGACACAGGCCAAGAACAGCATGTGCCTGCAGCATTTTAAGGGCATTTCAAGAACCCACCCTATAACCTCAGAGCTTACCTAGTCTAACCCTCACAATAATGGAAGTGGAGACAAGGTCTAGAGAGGACAAGTCATTTAACCAAGACACCCAGGTAGTTTTGAGGCAGATCAAGGACCCCTGGCATTGAAGTCCAAGCCAAGGTTTTTTTTCCCATGATGCCAGGGTACCTCCAAGGTGCTTGGTGAGTTGAAAAGTCTTGGAAAGAACTAGGGATGATGAGCCCAAAATAGAAATGTGTGGGGGCAAAAGAGGGAAGACATGGCTACTGCTCACCTTGACTAAAAGCTGCTCAGGGCTAAGGGGAAACTCTTGTTTTGTGTAGCCACGGGAGGAGGAACAGAGTAGACCAGATGTTTGAGGGAGGCAAATTTAGATCCCTACAAGAGAGAGCTTTCTAAAGCCATTTGGAAACAGAAGTCCATCTAGTGAGGACATGAAATAAAATGTCTCCCTACAGTTCCTCTGTGAGAGATGGCATTTTGGCAGGGAACCATCAGAGAAGATTCTGCTCCCAAATCCTTTGTAGTCATGAGATTTTTGGAGTGAAGAGCTCAGCATCTGGAGAGTAAGGTCTCAGCAGCGACCAGGGCAGGAGAATATTCTAGATCTCAGCTAACATCCTTTAGCTCTGAAGGGAAAAGAGAAGAAAATATGAACACATGCAAGTATTTGGATAATTTCCTTAGAGGATCCAGGGAAGTGCTGTCCCTTCTGGGTAGAAAAATGTGGCCACCCCCAAGTTTCCACGGGTCACATTCCAAGACTATTGTTCTTTGTTTTAGAAGGTAGATCTCATTGTCTCAAATTGGCAGGAGGCTTCTGCCTATTAACTCTGCCCCCCTCCTTCCTTCAGAGGGAGTAGGAAGGAGGAAAAGGAAGAGGAGGAGGGTTAAGGGGATAAGAAAAAAAAAAAAAAGAATCCTAGAACATCAGGGATTTAAGGGTTCTTGACGATCTGACTCAGTATCGTCCAAGCTTGACTTAGTTAGCCAAGCACCTTTGTTGAACCACTATTTAAAAACTTCAATAAATGTACTGACAAAAGAGACTCCATATCCTAACCATAAATGGAAAAATCTTTGTCTCTTGTCATAAATGGAAGGAAACTATAAAAATAAACACAAAGAAGACAAAACAACTTCGTTGGAATTCCAGCTGGATATAGTTTCCTGTGGAGGCCCTAAGCCAGAGGCCTGTTCTCTGTTACAAAGGAGATAGATAAGTGCTTGAAAGGTATTTAAGACATCTTAGCCCCGAACTGAGGCTTTCTCTTCATACAGTCAGGATTGGAAGAGAATTGAGTAGAAGCAAATTTCTCTCGCATCTTTCACTATAACTTAACATGCACCATCTAAAATGACCTCACATATCACAGGAATTCAGTGTCAGAAGGAGCTCTCCATCAAGAGGACGCTCACTCACTCAAATCTCATTCTCTGTCCCCTCACAGGGTTCCCAACACCATGAGGGCCTGGATCTTCTTTCTCCTTTGCCTGGCCGGGAGGGCCTTGGCAGCCCCTGTAAGTACCTAGAGAGCATATCTGCTTGGTCTTCCTCCCGCCACCAGCTCAGTGGCCCTGGTCCCTGGTTGCTTGGAGGGGTCAGGGACTTCCCTATCTCATTATTTCCCTTATTTTTAAAAAAGATTTTTTCGTGCACTGATAAGCACAGGAGAAAAATTGAGATGGCCACCACTGGATGGAGAGTCCGGGGAAGAGAGATTCCCATGTAAGGAGAAGTGAACTTTTAGCATCCACAGAGCGGGCTGGTTAGTTTCCAGATCAGTGAGGACTATCCGGTTGCAAGCCACAGGCTCCAGTCTGGCCAAATGGGGGGGTAGGGGAAGGTTACAGGGGTAAACTGTAAAGTCAAAGGTGTTGGGGAGGACTGGAAATGGGTAGGTTCAGGATCTGGGAGGTAAGAACAAATAGTGGTCTTGGAGATGTTACCATCCGAATGGACCTGCTCCAGCAGTTTCATGTCTTGCGAAAATGTGTCAAGAAGACTTAAAAACAATTGAAGGAGAACTCATCTGGTTGAGCTTGGGTCCTGTCCCTGCTTCTTGGCCAAGGGAGTGTGGAGCACCCTGATGGACAGACAATCCCTCTAAGACTTGCATGCAGGGGGCCAGTAATGGTCGTCCAAAGCTAAACAGGAAGCCATGACTGGAAGAGGGAGGAAGAAGCATGTGTAGACAGTTTCTCTCAACCCCTGATCCCCCCATCCTCTCCACTAGGAGGTCAGAGTGATGCTAGAGGTTGGCAGGTGGATTCTGCTGAAAGATTGGGCAGGGTTAGCATTACTTTTAGAAGAAGCCCCAGGCAGCCAGACACCCCAGAGTCGTATATTATCTTGCTTCTAATTACTCCAAGCTGACATGGCAGGAAGGAATCACAAAATCACAATAATAGTATAGTACTTGTGGGGAAGATAATGACTTCTGTTAAAATGTATGATGTTCCTGCCCATGGGTCTCTGTGGGTCCCACTCTAAGCTGAAAGGGGTTGGTTTGCATCAATGGTCTTCAGATTCATAGGAGTTCAAAGCAATGGAAATGCTTTTCCAAGCTAAATCTTCGATAGACACCCCAGATATAAAATATAGAAAGGGGGGTGCTCCAGAGTTCCATAGGGTCCCTGTGTTTGGCTTCTCTTCTGTCCTCATCACCCCACCCATGGCAGCCCCTGAGGCACAGCCGTGGGGCTCTCCAGTGAGCTGCTCTAGGAGAGCTCCCCTGCCTGGAGGCACTTCAGAGCCAAAGCTGGCCTTGGCCCTGACTTCTCTGAAACACCTTTTCTCTTCCTGTTTCCAGCAGCAACAGGAAGCCCTGCCTGATGAGACAGAGGTGGTAGAGGAAACCGTGGCTGAGGTGGCAGAGGTAGGTGGGTGGGGACCCCAGACTCCACATTCATTCCGTGGAGAAACCGGATGGGTGCTGTGGGAACAGCACCTGGAACCCCGGAACAGAGCCTTTGCCCCTTCCCATGGACACACATAGCACAGATGTGAATCCCACGTGTCCCCCAATCCTGACGTTCCCGAATGCTTCCCATACCTTCCATGGCACCCTAGAGTTGGGAACTATGATTTTAAAATTTTTTATTTTGAAGCTATGGGAGAATTTTTTTTTAGGTGACTACCCATAGTCTCCTCATACACAAACACAAAGGGAGAGCTGCAATTGTGCAGCTGGTGGGGGTGGTGGGCTTGGTGCCCCTCCTATCCCAACACCCCTGGTGGCCTCTGTAACATCTCAGTGGGCCTGTAAGAGTCCATCTAAATTCTGGACCCTGTGCCCTGGGCCTGGCACGCCTTCCCAACTGTCTTTCCTCTTGTGGGACCTGAAGCTCCAGGCAAGTCCCCTCCAGTGCTTACCCCCAAGAGTAGGAGCCATTTGACTCATCCTTCTCTCTCCACCCCAGGGACCTGTGGGAGCCAACCCTGTGCAGGTGGAAGTAGGAGAATTTGATGAAGGTGCTGAGGAAACTGAAGAGGAGGTGGTGGCTGAGAGTAGGTCCTATTCTTGTATCTTGTCGTACCCAGTCTTTGCCGTCCACCGGTTGAGCTTGAGGCCTGGGGACAGCCTACGTGAGCTTCCTTCCCAAGGAAATTCAGGGTGGGCTGTGGGGGAGAAACAATGTGGACTTAAAGGCTGGGAATCTTCTCTGGAATTTGGGCATGATCTGCGTATAGCCCGGCTGTCTATGCTCTAAGTGTCAGGAAGGGCTGTTCCCAGGCTGGAAATGGCGTCTCCCCTCACAGCTATTTGCCTTGATGCCAAACTTGGGTTTCACGTTCCCACTGAGGGCACAGGTCCCACGTGGTCACTGTGCTCCTTGACGACCTCTGTCTCAGCCCATGCCCCAAGTGGGTGCAGATCTGAAGGGACACCAGGAGTTTTCACACTCCTGGTTATGTGATCTTCATACAGCCATGAGGAAATAAGTCCTGGGAACCTGATAGAGCTCATATAATGGTACGCTTGGAGTTGGTGCCAGGAAGAGAGAAATGTCCTAGGGCTTCCACCTCTAGCCCACCGTGCTGGCATCTCCATCCAGCAGAGTGGAGAGACATCATACCTGAGGGGGTTAACAGCATGGACTTGGGAAGCAAAGTCACCTAAGTTTGCCTCTAAACTGAGAGTGCCCTCTGACAGCTTGCTTAGCTGCTCTGAGCCCAGCTTCCTCGTCTCTAACACACACCCTCACCCCATGGCTGTTGAGGGTTATAAGATGAGGCACAAGAGCCCTTGGCCCAGGGCAGGGCAGCCATCCAATAAAGAATGACTCAAATACCCCACATCACACATCTGGAGGAAACGGCCAGATTGAGCTGTCAGCCCGAGGGCACAGAGTTTTTGTTGGAGCAGAGGGGCATCTACTGAGTCTGTTCCTTCCCTCCTCTGGGCCCACCCTCATCCGGTGTTTACCAGACAGAGCGGGGCTCTATTGTTTGGTGTGGGCCTCAGGGTGCTTCTCCCTTTTCCTTTAAGACCACTCAAGTCTGTTTTGCTTTGCTTGGCCTCTCAGCTCCCTGGCTCCCTGAACAGCTGATTTTCCGAGTCATTCAAGAAGGTTTATTTTATTTTATTTTATTTATTTATTTTTGAAAGTTTATTTTATGATCCAAAAATGCCTCACTATCATCGAGGAACAGAGAGCTGAGAATGCAATGGTTGCTTCGATCCTCAAGGGAGTTACATGGTATCCAGTGCTCTTGGGTCCCAGATTAAGCCTGTGGCTCCCCAAAATGTGCCTCACCCTGACTCAGACCTCACACTGAATCTCTAATCTCCAGACTGAGCCAATTTCTCCCTTAAGTGCCAGCTGCTGGGCTCAGCAGAAAAGAAAGGAGGACTGAGGGCTGCCCAGAGCAAGGAGTTCCTGCGCCAGGGTCCATCTGGGTGGGTTGGGGTGGATCCAGTAGTGCTAACTACATGCCCTTGTGCTCTACCAGACCCCTGCCAGAACCACCACTGCAAGCATGGCAAAGTGTGCGAGCTGGATGAGAGCAACACTCCCATGTGCGTGTGCCAGGACCCTACCAGCTGCCCTGCCCCCATTGGCGAGTTCGAGAAGGTAAGGCCAAGGGGCTGGGGGCTCGGGCCTTTGAAAACATGAGTGGCTGCCCAGAACTCTGGTGGCTCAGTGGTTCTATGGGGCAGCTCCAGTCTCAAAAGTCCCCTCCCTAGATAGTCAGGAAAGTAGAGGTAAGGCTCTGCCTGTCACTGGGTCCCTCCAGCAACCAGCAAGAATTTATTCGGCACCAGCAGGTTCCCAGCTCTGCACCAGATCCAGAAAAGGAACATATCAAGAACATCAGACACTGAGATAGGGGCTTTCTCGGCTTGGGAGCGGCCTAGCAAAGCATCGGGTCCAAAAACGTGGGTTCTGGGGTCTGACGAAGGTTGACTTCAAATTCCATCTTTGCCCTTGTTAGCTGTGAGATCTTAGCCAAGTGCAGAGCTTTTCCAAGTTTCAGATTTCTCACCTCTAAAGTGGGGGTAGAAATGGTCTTTATTTCTTAGGACTTTTGTGGGGATTTGTTAGGTAATAATACTTAGTACCCAATATATGCTATATTTTTAAAAAGATTTTATTTATTTGAGAGAGAGCGAGAGAGAGAGCATGAGCAGTGGGGAGGGACAGAGGGAGAAGCAGACTCTACACTGAACAGGGAGCCTGATGCAGGACTCGATCCCAGAAGCCTGGGATCATGACCTGAGCTAAAGGCAGACGTTTGATGGATGGAGCCACCCAGGCATCCCCCAATATATGCTATTAAAAAAAAAAAAATCTTTCAAAACCCATCCATTCTGCCTCCAGTAGGGCTCCTCCATCCATCCATTCATCCATCACATCTATCCATCCATCTGTGCGATTATTTATTGAGTGCCCACTCCTGACAACCAAAGTGCTCGGGATGACCGAGCTCGGGACAGCAAATCTGGTATCAGCATTGCTCCCACAACTTCCTATCTGGGCTTTTCATCTTCAGTCTCTCTCCAATATAACTTCTCTTCTGGGCTCCAAATTTTAGCATCATTGTCAACTCTTCTCTCCTCCTTACCTCTGTTACCCCCATCCCGCTGGTCGCCAGTGCCCATCCACTCTCCCTCTGCAGTGATATATAAGCAATTCTAAGTAAGTGTGTGCAGGAAGTATGTATGTACAAGGCTCCCTGCCTCCTAACACAGATACTTACTGCCACTGTCCTTGCTCAGCCCTCGGAACCTCTGCTCGGCCACTCTCCTGGACAGAGATCCTTTAGGAGAACTCGCACGACTCAGTGCAGGGTTGTATTCACAGCAAAGACTTACTACAGTGGCATGTTAAAGATACACAGCTAAGTGATAATGGAACAAGACATAGGGAGAGTCCGGAGGAATCCACGTACAGGCTTGCTTACTTCTCTGCTGCATGAGGCGGTCTCACAAAAGGCTTCCTCTCCCCAGCTACGAAGATGCAGCCCTATGTGAGCAATGTTTCTGCTCAAGGAAGCCCATTATTTGACTCAGCACTCAAAGTTTTCATTGAGTGCTGCCTAGCACGTCCTCAAATTCCTGACTCCCAGAAGGAAAGCAGACGTTCAGCGTGAACCGGGTTGTTTGTACAAGCGGTCTAGGCACAGTGAGGCATCCTTATCATCTGTGGAAAATTTTGCAGTGGTCAGGGACTTGTTTACCAGCCAAGATTGCAAGCAGGCCTTTCTAAGCACACCAGTCCCAGGCTTGCTGTGTTAACTTTTTCCTGTAGACTCTGCCTCTTTGCCATCTTTATTTTTAAAGATTTTTATTTATGTATTTGACAGAGAGAGAGAGATCACAACTAAGCAGAGAGGTAGGCAGAGGGGGTGGGGGGGAAGCAGGCTCCCCGCTGAGCAGAGAGCTCGATGTGGGACTCGATCCCAGGACCCCGGGACCAGGACCCGAGGCAAAGGCAGAGGCTTTAACCCACTGAGCCAGCCAGGCACCCTAAATATTTTATTTTTTACTTGACAGAGATCACAAGTAGGCAGAGAGGCAGGCTGAGGAGGGTTGGGTAGGCGGGGCGGGGGAGCAGTCTCCCTGCCAAGCAGAGAGCCCGATGAGGGGCTCGATCCCAGGACCCTGGGACCATGACCTAAGCTGAAGGCAGAGGCTTTAACCCACTGAGCCACCCAGGCACCCCTGCCATCCCCATCTTTAATTCATCCTTTCCAGAGATGCCAGGTTTGTTTTCCCCTAGCTCAGCCTGATTCGGTTGTACCTCTGCTCAGAGACCAGCAGTGACTCTTAGCATGGGCTGCACATTGGTCTGGGAGCCCAGAGAGCGGGTCCTTGTTGCAGCTTCACCACTAACTCCCTGTGTGATCTTGGGCTAATCACAGTCCTTGCTGGTCCTTTGTGTCCCCGTCTCTGAAATGGGCAAAGATGGTGGTACCCACAACGGGCTTTGGGAATGAAGGCGAGGTGCTCTATGCTTTGCCAACAGGTATGCAGCAATGACAACAAGACCTTCGACTCTTCCTGCCACTTCTTTGCCACCAAGTGCACCCTGGAGGGCACCAAGAAGGGCCACAAACTCCACTTGGACTACATTGGGCCTTGCAAATGTGAGTCTATCCTTGGGCACTTCCAGCCTCCCAGTCCACAGAGAGCCCTGAGCTCCCCTGATGCTGGCTCTGCTGTCCTCATGCTGTGTGACATTGGGCAAGTCTCTTCCCCTCTCTGAGCCTCTAACAGGATTGCCATTTATAAAATGAGAGGATTGTCTAGGAGTAGCTTCCTCTCAACTCTGTATTCAGGACACCTCCCAGAAGGGACTGAACGAACAGTTGTGGAAGCGTAAGACCAGGCAGGATTTTTCATTAGCATCTAAGACAACTCATTCTGTTTCTTTAATGATCAGGATGTCTTCTATAGGGCTAACCCAAACCTTTACTGCTTCAACATTGTAAAGCAAAAATGATGTTCTGTCTCGACCTATAAAGCGGTTTTTGTTTTTAATTTTTATTTATTTATTTATTAAGTAATCTCTACACTCAATGTGGGGCTCAAACTCACGACCCTGAGATCAAGAGTCACATGCTCTTCTGACTGAGCCAGCCAGGTACCCCTGGGCCTATAAAGTTACTTAAAATATTTGAATTTGAATGCTTTAAAATAGGGGGCATGCCTGTCAGTTCTCTTTAGGCCCTGTTACTCAGTGTTGCCATATCCTTGGCCTTTTTTCTCCATCACATTCCTATCTGTCCACTTAAGACATATGATTAACCTCCCTCTTCTAGAAACTCGGAGAGTCAAGTGTTTGGGGGAAAGGATGCTAGGGTATTGTCTAGTTTTTTGTTAGTGATGCCAGGTACAGATTCCATGGGCCCAGGTACCTCCTTCACCGTTGGCAGTCTCCTTATCATTTGAAACACCCAAGGCCACATCCGATTGCCCTCCAATTAACACCCATGTTGTGTGTCTGGTACACTCTGGCATCAGATGGCACTGGGGAGAGCCACTCACCTGCCTCAGGTGTGCAGAGTGCAGAACAGTGGAGGAGAAAACCAGGTTCTCCTGTAGTCAGCCCCACTCTCCTAGTTATGGGGCCCAGGGTGTGAAAGAAGGTCCAGGAAAGAGGCTGGGGAAGGAACATCGATAGGAACCTTTACGCAGGGAGACTGAGTGTGCCAAGGGGCCTTTTACCAAGTGGCCCTTGCCATCCTCCGGGGCGCATTGCTCACTTGCTCCAACTCTTAGTATGTCCCCCACAGATGCTCCCTTCTACTCCCCAGCTGGTGGTGGAGAAGGAAGTGGTCCTAACCACAGAAAGAACTTTCCCTAGACTTAGGATGAGGGAGGGACGGGCCTCTAAGCTCCGGGACAACCACATGCCCTGGATGGTGGATGAGCTCTGATAATGTGGCCTTGAGCAAGCCCCCTTCTCCCCAGGCTGACCTTTGATAAGTCCAACAAGAAGGTGGACTTGGTCCGACATTCTGGGATTCTAAGTTCCAAAGACTAGGAGGGAATCATTATCACGAAGAAAGTTCTGGTGGCTAAGCTGTCCTGACCTCCCCAGCCCCGCCAAGCTGGGCCTATGGATAGATGTTCCTGAGCCTCACAGCTTTGAACCCCTCCCAATGGCTGGCATCACCAGCATGGGATGGGCATCTGCTTTCAGGCCACATCACCTGGAGAGATGCAGGAGTCACTGGGGTGACTCATTTCCCGCAGCAGGTCAGATCAGGCCAAGGGGAGAGCCTTGTGTCTCCATTTGCAGAGCATTCTTCCCTGCAAAGAATCTCCTATGCTCATTGTGGTGTGAAGAAACTGGCCCAGAAAGGCCGAGCCACTCACTGTGCCAAGGCTACTGACTGAAGCAGCTGTGGGAGGAGGCCCCATGGTGGGAAGTGGGGTCTGGCCAGCATGTAGGCTCTCAGGCTTGGAGTGTCCAGGTCTATGCTGACAACTCTTGTGTTTCGGACCCTAGACATCCCCCCCTGCCTGGACTCTGAGCTGACTGAATTCCCCCTGCGCATGCGGGACTGGCTCAAGAACGTCCTGGTCACTCTGTATGAAAGAGATGAGGACAACAACCTTCTGACCGAGAAGCAGAAGCTGAGAGTAAGTGCTCTCTTTCCAGCCTGTCCCAGGGTCCCTGCCTGGCACCGAGATGGCTCCTGGCCCCGGGCTGGCTGAGGGCCACAGTCCCGTTCCTAGAACTAGGCCCCCAGGTGTAAGCCTACACCCCTGCTCTGATGAGTGCCCTTATCCTGGGTGCTGGACACAGACTTCTCATTGTCTTTGGAGGCCGAGAGTATGAATTCACTTCTTAAAGACTCCGAGAAGTCGTGTAATGAAGAGACCTGCTTGCTTTGCACAAACTGCCCTATTCCTTTTCCCTTCTGAGTCTGTGGATCTTAAACTTGACTGGATCTATCAAGCACTTGAGTACGGATAGAGTGCAGATTCCTGAGCCCCACCTCTGGCCTGCAGAATGAGTGTCCCTGTGAAACCAGGCCCAGGAAGCTGCATTTTAACACACCCTCCCGCTGAATTTGATGGGACAGCTCTATGGAGACAGAGCCCTTTGAGATCACCCCATGCCTCCACTCCTGCGGATGAGATGCTGCTGCCCATGCCTGCCACTTCCTTCCCTCACTTTGAATCTTGACCGTGGCTGGTCTGTTCCAGCTTTGGCCTACTGTTCAAGGTGGAGGGGCCCTGACTGGCCTGGCCCGTGTCCCTTGGACCTTTTGTCACATCGCATCTGCTCCCACAGGTGAAGAAGATCCATGAGAACGAGAAGCGCCTGGAGGCTGGAGACCACCCCGTGGAGCTGCTGGCCCGGGACTTTGAGAAGAACTACAACATGTACATCTTCCCTGTGCACTGGCAGTTTGGCCAGCTGGACCAGCACCCCATTGATGGGTAAGACCTCCGGCCCTCGGGATCACAGGGGGCCACGCTGGCTTGGCACCAGAGTAGACAGCGTCACAGGTCAGGGCCAGTTGGCTCACTGGGTCTGGCTGGAAAACCTCTCAGCAGCCTCTGCTGCTCCCAACCCTGGAGCCCACGGTCTGCATGGGGGCCGAGGCAGGAGGACCAGGCATAGGAGAAAAGATGCACACCTGAGGCGAAGAAAGCCACAATACATTTTCATGCCAGAAAAAGCAGAAGTTGGCAGGAACTGAAAATTCTCCCTGACCCCTGGGCTTGCTGGCCTTGGGTGTTCATGAGTTGTGAGAAAGAGAGAGCTAGGAAGGAGCACAGACTCCATGGGGCAGTGGGGTGGAGCGGGGGACAGCCTGCATGCTCATAGTCCTTCAGCAAGACCAGAGACCCAGCTCCAACAGGGCGAACGGGCCCTGGGGGTTCATAAAAAATCCACAGAGCCAATCCCATCCTCATTGCAAGCCCTTGGTTTAATTGTTCTTGCCTCTTGTCCGAATGAGTTCCGAAGTGTCGTGGACAGGCAGGCAGCTGTCAGCCAATGAATGCTTCCTGAGCGTCTACTATGTGCTCGGTGCTATTCTAGGCAGGTGGGGGCTGGTGTTTAATCAGGATTGATGCATCCCTGCCCCTGGGGCATTCACACTGTGGTGATGATCTGCTCTCACAATCGAAGGAAAACCTGAAAAGGCTCCCAGAAGGTGCAGGTGGTGGCTGGCTGCGTGGGAGGCCGAGCGGTGGTGGTCACGACCCTCACCGTAACTTTCTGGTCTCCTCTTGCTGTGTGTTTTCGGAGGAGCATAGGAAGGAGGGCCATCCAGTTTACGTGCTTGGGGGAGCTCACTCTCTTCAGGGATGCTCCTCTCTGGGGGCTCACTCACCCCTTGTTCTTGGTCCAGGCTGTGTGCCTGGAGCCCGCCCACCCTGGCGGCAGTCCCCCTGGGCTGGGGTCTCCTGAGCTCTGGGAAACTCCCTGCTGCTTCTCTCCCAGGCTCTTTTCATGGCTGGGATCCAACTGAGTCACTTGCGGTGGAGGGGGGAGGAAAAGTCAGGGGGACATCTGGACCTCAGGCTGAGCAGCTGGATCCTACCAGGATGAAAGGACCAGGAGAGAGGCTTCCAGCTGGGGCTACAGGGACTGCACATCTGGGAAAGTGCTCCAGCCTGAGCCAGGGGATCCATCCGCCCCCTCTTCTTGTCCCAGAGCTGCCTGAGTCCCTGACCCTCTTGGGACATCAGTTTTCCCACCGATATACTATGTTTGGGGAAGAAGTGCTCCTTCCAGTTCAAACATTGTGTGGTTCCTCCCATGAGTTGGGGGTGGGGTGAGAGGGTCTAGGGGTTAGAGAGAAAGCTGGTCTCAGTGTGGCCCCTTGGGGAAGAGTGTTTTGAGGACAACTAGTTGAGGGCTCTGGGAAATAGGGAAAGAATTCATACATGTGCGCTGGAGTCAAGGCTGGCTGGAGGAACAGGAGAGGACAGTGGGAGAGAAATGAGATGGCCTCCCTCTCCCACATTATGTTATAAAACAATTAAAGCTCTATGAAAGTTCCAGTCCTTTCCCACTTCTCCCCAGAAGGCAGCACTCTTATCATTTTGATGTATCTCTTTTTCAGGTTTTTTTTTTTTTTTAAAGGAAGAGAGCGAGGTGGGGCAGAGTGGGGAGAGAGAAACTTAAGCAGGTTCCTTGAGCACGTGGAGCCTGACGTAGGGCTCGATCTCACAACCCTGAGATCATGATCTGAGCTGAAATCAAGAGTCAGATGCTTAACCGACTGAGCGTCCAGGTGCCCTTGGACTCTTTCCTGTGCATTTGTAGCTACATAAATGTGTGTCCGCCAGAAACATGCATTGTTGTTTCATAGCAGATGTTGATCTTCCAATAGCAGAATATTTTCATTTTAAGTTTCTGTGCCCTGATTCTGAGCCAATTAAGAAACAGTTAAATGCACCAAGAGACCTGTCTTATGAATCGATGGGATCTCAGAACTGGAAGGGCTCTTAGACATTACGGTCACTCTCCCTGCTTTGCTAGAGGGGAAATCAAGGCTCAGAGTGGGGCAGTGCCACAAAGTGCCACTAGGTCCCATAGCATGTCAGCGGTACACCAAGGGGTAGACAGGGATCCTGTCTTCCTGTTCTGTTTGCACATCCCTTCCTTCTGCCCTGTGGGGCAGGCTCGCTCTCCTCTGTCTCTCGTGGAGTGTCCTCAGGCCCTCCCCCTCTTGCCCGCAGGTACCTGTCCCACACGGAGCTGGCCCCACTGCGTGCGCCCCTCATCCCCATGGAGCACTGCACCACCCGCTTCTTTGAGACCTGTGACCTGGACCATGACAAGTACATTGCCCTGGATGAGTGGGCCGGCTGCTTTGGCATCAAGGAGAGTGAGTGTCTGAGCAAAGGGGCCACTGTCCTCTCCCCACCTCCCCTCTGCTCTCTCTGTCATCTGTGTGTCCATCCTCTCGGCCCCGCTCTTCTCTCTGTGCCTAGTTAACTCCTTTCTCTGCTCTCCCTGTCTGGGTGGGCCTTGTTCTCTCAGGTGGCTTCTGGTCCATCTGCTTTCTCTTTCCCTTCCTCAAGCATAGCGCTCAGTCTGTGCCTAGTGCTATTTTGGGAGCTGGCAGGCACCCAGAAAGGGACAGGAAGTAACTTGGCAGCATGTGTAAATGACAGGACAGGCCAGGGGCAGAGAGACCAAAGTCCTCAGTCCCCAACTTCCTGGGTGACCTTGGGCTAGTCCCCTGACCCTTGCCTGGGGATGGGTGGGACCCACCAATTCCTGGGATAGCGGATCTTCCCCCATACAGGCCTCATTTCTAATTCTGTTTTCTTCTCTTGCTTTGCAGAGGATATTGACAAGGATCTGGTGATCTAAATCCATGCCTCCTTCTGCAGTACCGGATCTTCCCTCTTTGATCTTCCCCTTCCTGTTTCCCCTAATGTTTAAAATGTTTGGATGGTTTGTTGTTCTGCCTGGGGACAAGGTGCTAATATAGATTTAAACGAATACATTAACGGTGCTAAAAATGGAAATTGTAACCCAAGTCATGACATTCTTAATCATAACACGGCTATTGATGCCTCTTGCTCACCCACTAACGGTCCCATTCATTCTTCTCTCACCATTTGCTGTGCTGTCCCGTGTCCTAGTGGTGAATGGGTGGGAACTCTGATCTGCTCAAGTCTGCCTTCAACACATCCTGCATTTTCAGATTTTCTCTCCATTTCTCTGTTTGAAACTAATATTCACCAAGTTAGTCTTTGTGTTCATTTTATTTCAAGGCATTTGCTGCCAGGGGGTCATCCCCACGTGGCCTGAAGGTGGGCAAAGGGAAGTAACAGGCACGTGATGCTGCCAAGGATGTTTCTGGAACTAGAGGACTAGTGGGAGAAGGCCCTGCGGAACCCACCAGCCAGAACTGCAGATACGAAGGCTGTCACCCAGAGAAAGGACCTGAGTCTGTGTTAGGAAAATATATTAACTCTCACATAAGCCCGATTCCTCACTGCTCTCCACCCCTACATCTTTCAGTGCCCTTTCTTTTCACGTTAGACTGTTAGTCCAAACTTCCGGGAGCCGGGGTGGACCACCAGCTCTCTGGAATCCGCCAGGCGCCTGGGGAGTGGATCACCACACCCTGCAGGGCTTCTCCCCTCCTAGCTGTCTTTGGAAGTGCAGGACTGGGAGGCTGTTCCGAAGAGGAAGGCCAAGGTCAAGAGCGAGGCGTAGAAAATTGCAAAGTAGGAAAAGTGGAGTTCGTGAATTGCTTTTGTTTTGTTTTGTTTTCACATTGGGATAGCTGTCACGAGAGGTCTTTCCCTCGGTTGCTAGCATGCTCCTCCTTTTCTCCCTCTCTCCACCTTTTTTCCTTCTATTAATTAATCAAGAGAAACTTCAAAGTCAATGGGATGGTCGGATCTCACAGGCTGAGAACTCGTTCACCTCCAAGCATTTCATGAAAAAGCTGCTTCTTATTAATCGTGCAAACTCTGACCACGACGTGGGGAGTTTGACAAATCTTTCAAAATAAAAAGTAATGACTTAGAAACTGCCTTCCTGAGTGATTTTGCTTGCATCTTGGTCTTAGACACCTCATTACCCTGACCTGTGGACACAGGGACGGAGGCGTCTACGCACAACGCATATACGACTATGCTTTGGTGCACACACAGGCTTCTTTATACACAGGGGATGTATTTGTACACAGGGAATGTATGGTTTCTATAAGCACAAATTTAGCTTATTTTTAACACTTTATTTATTTATTGGGGATAGGCAGAGGGAGAGGGAGACAGAGAATCTCAAGCAGACTCCCACTAAACATGGAGCCCAACATAGGGCTTGATCTCATGACCTTGAGATGATGACCTGAGCCAAAACCAAGAACTGGATGTTTAACCTACGGAGCCACCAGGCACCCCAAGCTTACTTTTAATTTTATGAACTGTGTGCTAAACTTCTTTCATTACTGCATTTCATGATCAGAACCACGAGGCTAAGCAACTATCTCCTTCCACCACCCATCCATCCTCTTTTTAACCCCTCATACCTATTTATTTATTTCAAAATTTTATTTAAATTCTAGTTAGTTACCATACAGTGCAATATTGGTTTCAGGAGTAGAATTCAGTGATTTGTTACTTACATACATACCCAGTGCCCATCACAAGTGCCCTACTTAATCCCCATCACCCATCTTGCCCATCCGCCACCCACACCCCTCTATCAACCCTCAGTTTGTTCTCTGTCTTTAAGAGTCTCTTATGGTTTGTTCATCCATCCATCCATCCATCCACTGAGTCAACAGATGTTTATGATAGACCAGTTAGGCACCAGGTCCCATGCCAGGGGATAGAGACTCTACTGTGGCAAAGCAGGCAAAGCATTTGTTCTAGAACTTCTAGCCTAGTAGATTAAACCACTTCACAACTAGGGGCCCCTGATTGGCTTGGCAGGTAGAGCATGCAACTCTTGATCTTAGGGTTGTGAGTTGAAGCCCCATGGTGAGTAGGGAGATTACTTAAAATAAAACATAAAAAAAAATAAAACATTAAAAAAAAAAGCAATTGCACCCCTAAATATAAATGACAAGAAGTGGGAAGTGCAGTAAAGGAAGAGTAAGAGAAACCATGTGTATGTACAACGGGAGGGCGCAGCATAACTCCAGAGCATCGCGGTCCACATGGTAGCCACCACACTGTGTGGCTATCTAGATTTAAGTTTAATTAACTTAATTAAAATCAAGACTTAAGTTCCTTAGTCACATTAGACACTCTTCAAATGCTCATTAGCCACATGTGAAGAGTGGTTACCTATTGAACAGGGTAGATATAGAGCATTTTCATTCATCATGGAAGGTTCTATTGGACAGGGCTCTTCCATGGCTTCTTTGAGAAAATCAGAGCTGAGTCACAAAGGTAAAGAAAGGATTAAGCTTGTGGAGTAGGGAGAGAGCAGGGAAAGAGCATTTTAGGCAGAGGGAATAACATGTTCGAAGGCCCTGAGGTAAGTGGGGAGCAAGATGAGTCCCAAGCTGGTAGGGCTGGTGCACAAAGTGAGGGGTGGGTCATATTGGATGAAACTGAAGAGATGGGCACAGGCCAGACCATGCAGTCCCATAAGCTATGGTAAGGAGTTCGGATTTTATTTTTTATGCACTGGGAAGTCATAGAAGGGTTTTAAATCAGAGAGACAAACACTATTAGATTAGCTTTAAGAAGAGCACTCTGATTCAGGAAAGAGTTAATGACATTGTAAGTCCACAGAGCACTTTTCAAAGTTCATGCATGTTCATTGTGCTAGTGTGATAGCTCAGGCTAGTAGTTCAAGACTCCCATTAGAGATGGAAAAATAGGCTTAAGAAGTGTGCTCCACTGCAGTGGGCCAGAGAGCTGAGTCTTCAGGTGCCAAGTTGTTCCCCTCAAACTTTTATTTGAAATTATTTTCAAATCATTAAAATAATACAAACTCATAAAAAAATCAAATTGTATTCTGGTGTTCTCTTTTTTCAAGAGAGAGGAATTGACTGGCTTGGTCCTGGCCATTTGAGGAATGCAAGCCCAGAACTAGTAGTCTCAATTTCTAGGGATCCAAGGAGAGACTGATTAAATTGAATTCTGGTATTTGCTCATCCACTCATTCCTTCAGTGGTGTTTATCAGATGACTGCAGGAGGCTAAGCACATCCTACATGCTCATGAGTAGGGCAGGTGTTGGTCCCTGCTGCCTTGGAGCTTTCCTTCCAGCTAAGCAGACAATGCACAAGTTAAGGAATAACACCATTTCAGGTAGAAACATGAGCTGTAAAGGAAATAAAGCAGGGAGCTGTGATGGAGCATGGCTTTACAGTGGGTTTGTTGGGTAAGGAGGGAGATGTGACCTCTGACCTCAGGACATCAGGATGTAGTCCTTATGCTTTGGTTAACCCCAGGGCAGATTATCCGTGAGATGCATGGCTCCCATGATTTTAACAGCTCTGCCACCAATTTACAGATGAGAAAAGAGGTTCAGGGAAGTTGAATGACTTGGTCATGTGATGAGACTATGAGAAAAGGAGGAAGCTGGAACCCAGAGCTTTCTCCCCCATATTGAAATGTCTCCCTCTGGGAGCTTTTCAAGGACAAGGCAGCATCAAAGGGGCATAAAGCATGAATCTGCTGACTATAGAGCCACTGATCAGCTCCTTTAACAGGGGCCCTCCGAATCTAGAATCCTTCAAGGCAGTGTGTCTATATCTTATTTGTGCTTTCCTTACCTTTAAATCAAATCACTTAAAACAAAACAACTTTATATTTAAAGGAAATTATTTCATTACCTTAGGTAGAAAATCAGTATCATTTACCGTAACTAGAGATAAACCATAAAGATAAATACAATAAAAATAGAAATACAGTGAAAAAACAATGTTATGCAATTATGAATGTGTCCCATGTTTGAAGGGTGGTTCTGTTTCTTATTAAAAGAAAAAAAAAAACCCAAGAGATTTTCTCTTTGATAACCAGATGGCCCCAAAGAGAGCTGAATGTTAACTAACGCCAAATCTGTAACTCTCCTAAAATGATCTGGGCCAGGGATGGGTGTGTGTGTGGGGGGTTTCTCCCTCTCTTTGGGCAATTCCTCTCTGCAGGGAAAGGAGTGTGGGTCTTTTGGAGACCATCTGAGTCCCAGGTAAGAGAAGGCTCCTTCCTTCTGAATACCTGCTGCAGAACTGGATTGAGCCCTTTGAGTCCAATGACCCAACTTCGAGTTTCAGTCCCTTATAGATCATTGTGTCTGACACAGAGAGGAAGCCAATAATAATAAAAAGACTAATACTTCCAACTTAAATGTGAGGTGCCCGCTCTTCCCTCCCCCTCCTCCAGACTGATCCTTTGTCCCTGGTTCTCTCTCAGTTGTAAGGTTTCCTGCTACAAGGCCACATTCCTTTTGTGTACGGGCTCTGTGCTGGGCTGCCTGGTGTCTATAATGGTTTGGCTACAGCACTGCAAGGGTTAAACATATTCAGCAGGAAACAGAGAAAAAAGACTCCCTAAGGAGTTAAAGGGGCCTTGGACAGGGAGACAGGAGTCTAGTTTCTAAGCCAGTGGTGTGGGCCTGGACAAGTGCCTTCTCCTCTAGGGGTCCAGTCTCTGGTTCTACATAAGGGTAAGGGAGCTGGATGAGATGGTCCTTATTTTCAGAGAGTCTGTGAGATTTCTTCTTTCCTTGTGAACAGGCCGTCCGAGGGATAAGTAAGGCCCCGGGGCCATGGAGGCCTCGCAACCTGTTTTCCAGATGGCTCCCCAGAGCCAGCGGGACCCATTTGTCTCCTGGCCGATCACAAGCCAGCCAGGCTGTTGAGGATGAGGGCGCCTCCTGGCGGGACTGGGGAGAAAGGCTCTTAGAGCTGTGGGATGGGTCTGAACTGACTGCAGGAGCATCCAAGCCATAAAGACCCATAGAAGCCATCTAGCCCAATCCCCTCTCTTTCCAACTGGGGAAACTGAGGCTCACAGGAGTGAAAGGTATTTCCTTGGGTAGAGTTGTCAGATAAAACACAAGATTCCCTGGCGCCTGGGTGGCTCAGTCTTTGGGCATCTGCCTTTGACTTGGGGTCATGGTCCCAGGGTCCTGGGACTGAGGACTACATTGGCTTCCTGCTTGGCGGGAAGCCTGCTTCTCCCTCTCCCACTCCCCCTGCTTGTGTTCTCTCTCTCTCTCTGTCAAATAAATGAATAAATAATTAAACAAAAAAACTCCACAAGATTCCCAGTTAAATTTGTTTACAGATAAACAATATTTTTTGGGGGGGGGTTGTTATAAGTACATCCTATGTGATACTTAGGACATTCCTCTTTCTCCTCCTCCTCTTCTTTTTCTTTCTCTCCTTCTTCTTCTTTTAAGATTTTGTTCATTTATTTAACGTAGAGAGAGAGAGAAAAAGCACAAGCAGGGGGAGTGACAGAGGAAGAGGGAGAAGCTGGCTCCCCAGGGAGCAGGGAGCCCTATGCAGGCTCGATCCCAGGATTCTGGGATCACAACCTGAGCTGAAGGTCAGATGCTTAACTGACTGAGCTACCCAGGTGCCTCTGTATTTTACTTCTTAAGAAACAAAAAAAGAGGGGCGCCTGGGTGGTTCAGTGGGTTAAAGCCTCTGCCTTCAGCTCAGGTCATGATCCCAGGGTCCTGGGATGGAGCCCTGTATTGGGCTCTCTGCTCAGCAGGGAGCCTGCTCTCCGCACCCCACCCCCAGCCCGCCTGCCTCTCTGCTTACTTGTCATCTCTGTCTGTCAAATAAATAAATAAAAATTCTTAAAAAAAAAGAGAGAAACAAAAAAAGAACTGAAGCAAATATGGATGAACAATAGGTTTTTAAAAGCAGATAGTGAGTATGTGAATACATACATTATTCTATTTGTTGTAACATAAATATTTTACTAAAAATACTTGTAAGACTTAGGAGCACTTTAGGGGACTCTGATGTAGGTGGTCTGAAGACCATCATGTGAGAAACACTGGCTTAGGAGGCAAGAGAGTATAAAGAGCGGCCCACTTCCAAATATATATTTGTTGTCCTCCATGTCTAACAGCTAGGAGAATCAGGGAATTTATGGGGTGAGCTGGACAGGGCCTGGTGTTGAAAGGTGGGAAAGATTCAAAGAAGCAGAGGTAAGTATCATAGTCAGGGAGCAAGTTGTCTGAGTAAATGGGAGAGTAAGAGCCAGGAGACTAGGGTTGTGTCTTGTTCATAGCTGGTACCTAATAAAAGACCTCTCTGGCCCTGTCTGCTATCACTACCCCCTCAGTCACTACACTTTCACCACAGTAGCATTCCTTGTGTTCCTGAAATATAACAAGTTCTGCCCTGCCTCAGGACCTTTGCATTTGCTGTGCCTCCTGTTGGAACTACACTCTTTTTCCAGCTTTTCCTTAGTTTCCCCTTCTTCATCACTCTCTGGTCTCAGTTCAAATGTTACCTCCTCAGAGAGACCGTTGCTGTTTACTCTTCTTACTCGCATTTCCTTTCCTTCATATCAATAATCACAACCTGTAATTATTATCTTGTTTATTCACTTTTGTTGCCTGACACCCCCACCCCAAAGCAAAATGTAAGATCCATGAACACAGGCACCTGATCTCTTTTGCTTACCACTGTGTCCCTAGCCCTGAGCACATTTCTTGGAACATATTAAGTTCTCCCTGTCAATATGTGTTAAATGAATGAATGAATGAGAGATGGAGCAAGGTGTGAGTAGGGAAAGCTCTTGGAATGAAGACAAGGGTAGGTCGACATTGGGGTCTGAGAAAATGCTGGGAAAAAGCTCCTTGACACTGGTCTTGGTAAAGATTTTTCAGATTTGACACCAAAAGTCCAAGCAACAGAGCCAAAAATAAAGAAGTGGGACTTCATCAAATTAAAAAGTTTCTATAGCAAAGGAAACAATCAGCAAAATGAAAAGGGAACCTGTAGAATAAGTGAAAATATCTGCAAAACATCTCTCTGATAAGGTGTTAATATCCAAAATATATCAGGAACTCATACAACTCAACAGCAAAAAAACAAACAAGCTGGTTTAAAAATGGGCAGAGTACTTGAATAGACATTGTCCCAAAGAAGATATTCAAGTGGTGTTGGGTCCATTGTCAAAGGAACGAGACTGATAACAAAGTGAATGTCAAGCAAAGCTTTATTTCGAGCCAAGCATCCAGAATCATCAAATGGACCATTCTGGGCTTCCTCTCACAGAGACGGTGACCCCTCCCTGCCTTACAGACTAATTTTTATAGAGCAAAGGCCATGTGGTTGAGCCTGGCCACACACAGGTGGCCAATTGAATTACAATTCACCCCATAGTAGCTATTTGAACTAGCCTATCACCTGGGTCAGAATTGGCGCCCAAAAGGCGGGGCCCACACTCCTTGGTAGCTAGGGAGATAGTATGCGCGCCCCACTGATTGGATGTCTCCACCTGGCCCGACTTATCCCCGTATCCGGGCTCTGTAATCTCCACCTGACCTGACCCACCCTTGTATTTGGGCTCTGTTATCAGGGGCTGGTCCACCTTATTTTACTACATAAACAACACAATGGCTGTTTAATCCGAGAGATGAAATCGCTCTGGCTAATTAGGCCCTTACAGTGGCCAACAGGTATATGAAAAGGTGCTCAGGACCACCCATCATCAGGGAAATGCAAATCAAACCCACAAAGATACTACCTCCGGGCTTGTTAGAATGGCTGTCATCAAAAGGGCAAGAGATAACATTGGTGAGAAGGTGAAGGACGGAAAACCCTTTTCACTAGTAGTGGGAATGTAAATTGGTGCAACCACTATGGAAAACAGTACGGGGACTCCTAGAAAAATTAAGACGAGAACTACCACGTGATCAAGGTATTCCACTTCTGGGTATATATCTGAAGGAATGAAAACACTATCCCGAAGAGGTATTTGCACCCCCATGTTTACTCCAGCATTATTCACAGTAGCCAAGACTGGAGACAACCCAAGTGTCCATCAATGGGCCAATGGATAAAGAAGATGTAGTTTGTATGTACAATGAGGTATTATTCAGCCATAAAAAGGAGGAAATCCTGCTCTTTGTGACAACATGGATGGACCTTGAGGGCATTATGCTAAGTGAAAAAAATCTGGCAAAGAAAGATAAACATTTGTAAGTGCTTGCTTATATCTGGGATCTAAAAAGGTTGAACTCAAAAGAAATTTGAGAGCAGAATGGCAGGTGCCAGGGGCAGGGGAATGGGGGAAATGGGGAGATGTTTGCATAAATGCCAAGCGATAAGATGAGTGAGGTCTCACAGTGACTGTAATCAACAATATTGTGTGATATTCCGGAAAGTTATTAAGAGAGATCGTAAATGTTATCGCCACACACAAAATAGAGGTAATTTTGGGAGGGGATGGGAATGTTAACTAGCCTTATTGTGGTCAGCATTTTGCAATGTATCAACATCATCCCACTGTGCATCAAATCATCCCACTGTACACCTTAAACTTACCTATGTTATTTGTCTATACTATCCCAACAAAGGTGGAAAAAACAAAACAAACAAAAAAATCTCTGCATTTCCTAGATCTCTGCTAATTTAGTAATATGTAGCTCTCCATCTGTTAAAAGCAGCCTCAGGTCTCCTTGGTTGCGCGTTTGCCTTGCGGAGGGAAGGCCTAAGGAAGCCTGCGGTGCAAGTAGGTCAGGACCGTAAAGCTGAGCGCCGCCGCTGGTCAGGCGAGTTTCTGCAGCGGTGACAGAGCCGGGGGCAAGTGCCTGAGCAAAGGGCGAGCATCCATCCACCCGAGTCCCGCTGCACTGTAGTATGTCTTAAAGCAGAGCAAAACGAAACAACGACAAACAAACAAAACCCCAAACAGCTCTGTTTGCAAAGGAGAGCTAGATTCCGGGTTCAGGTCTTTGGGAACAAGGTTTCTTCCTGGGTTTGTTCAAAAGCCACGCGGGCTGTGAGACAATTCTTCCTGGAGCGGGACGGTCGCGGGCCCTGTGGGATGCCTGGGTCTCCGCCCCCGCCCGCTAAAGGCCGGCTGTGCCCCCGAAACTGTGGCGGACCCTACAACTCAAAAGGAACCCCCCCCCCCGGGGGAGGGGCGCCATACGCCACCCCTGAGAAGCGGTTTCTTGGAAGCCGGCTGAGTACTACCTGCCACCAGCAGGGGGAAGCCTGACTCAAGAAACGGGAAGTCCTGGGCCTGGCGGCGGACTCCTCCCAGGTCGGCTCGAGGGTCCCGCCAGTCCTTCCTCAGGACGCTGAGGGAGCATCTGCTTCGCCGCACGCCCCCAGGGCACACCGTTCTACCGTGGGAGAAACTGAGTCTCAGAGACGCAGAGGGATGGGAGATTTGCTCCACATCTACTTTAGTGGCACAGCTTGCGAAGGGATTCAAGAGGCGGAAGCCCAGAGCCCTGTAATGTCATCATTCCTGTGCTCTGAGAAATGTTACTTTTTTTTTTTTTTTAATATTTATTTGAGAGAGAGACAGTGAGAGAGAATGTGAGCGAGGAGAAGGTGAGAGGGAGAAGCAGACTCCCCGTGGAGCTGGGAGCCCGATGTGGGACTCAATCCTGGGACTCCGGGATCATGACCTGAGCTGAAGGGGGTCGCTTAACCGACTGAGCCACCCAGGCACCTTTTTTTTTTTTTTTTTTTAAGATTTTATTTATTTATTTGAGAGAGCGTTAGAGTGAGGTCACAAGCGGAGGGAGGGAGAAGGAGAAGCAGACTCCTTGCTGAGTAAGGAACCTGCTGTAGGGCTTGATCCCAGGACCCTGTGGGATCATGACCTGAGCCAAAGGCAGATGCTTAACTGACTGAGCCACCCAGGAGCCCTGAGAAACATTATCTTCACGTCCCTGGTTCTCAGCCACGGGACACACAGCCAGGTGTCTGAGCCCTCCGGTGCCCAAGGCTGGCTCCTGGGCTTAGCAGAGAAGACAGTGTGCTAGGGGAAAATGAGAGAAGCCTGCTGACCTGATCCTGGTCCCAACCCTGGCAGTAACTGCAGGACTACATGATTCCTGTCTCTGAGCCCCCAACTTTCTGTCTGTAATGAAAGTGTGGTAGGGACACCTTGCTGAACAAGGAGCCCGATGTGGGACGTGATTCCAGGACCCTGCAATCATGACCTGAGCTGAAGACAGACACTTAACAGACTGAGCCACCCGGGTGTCCCTCTGGAGAAATGTTGTCATATAATACGTAAAGATATTTGTGTGTGCATATATATGTATATATACTTTAAAATTTTTTTTATTTATTTAAGTAATCTCTACACCCATTGTGGGGCTTGAACTCATGACTCTGAGATCAAGAGTCCCACGCTCTCCTGACTGAGCCAGCTGGGCGCCCCTATAGACATACATTTTATTACACAGATTGGATTATATTATACATTTTATTATGTGCTTTGTTTGTACTTTAAAGTATCACTAGTAATCTTTCCACAGCAATGATGTGTATTTGCCTCCCTCCTTCTGGTGCCTGCCTCCCATTCCATGATACAAATGTCCCATGGTTAAATGGCCCTTCTCTGCCGGTGTCCCTCTAGCCTAAGGAGTGTAGAAATCACATGAGGTCGCTCCAGTTCCAGTTCCCAAGTCACTGTGGGAATCTTGTAAGTCTTTCCCTGCCTGCCCATCAATTTTCCCACCTGATTTAGCAACTTCTGCCTTCCCTCCCAGGGGCTCCTATGAGGGTCTCTTGAGATAACATCTTGTGAAGGCCTTTGCCAAAAGCATGCCTTTTTCTGCCCCTGGAAGGAATTATTTTCACTTGTTCTGAAGAAGAGTCTCTGCATGTACTTGTAACTCCTGCCAAGAAATCCGAGAGGCCCCGAATTCCTCAGCGCCTGGATCCCAGAATCACTTAATCTGCTGGCTGCTCCCTTCCAAGGGGCACTGAGACGAGGGAGTTACATGCTGCTTAAAGGCTTAGAGGGTGTCAGCTTGAAGAGAGAAGAGAGTGAGGGAGCGTCTGCTGCCACTTGGCTCGACCTCTCAGATGAAAAGGTTTGGGAGAAGTGAGTGTTTACAGAGATTAGGGCAGACACACTGGAAGAGCCAGAGTTCCCCTCTGCTTCTCAAAGACAACAGAGGTTTGTCACCATCAAAGCCCCTTGAGGAAGACTCGGACTCTTTCCATTCCAGAACCACTTAGCATGGGGGACTGTGAGCAGCTGAAGTTTCGTGGGGTTTGGGGCAGACCATCAGGGCTACTTTACCTTGCACAAGTCCAGGGGGCTCTGTTTACATTGACGGTGCTGTGAACAGTGCCCAGGAAAGGTGCAAAGTGGTGCTGATGACCATACTACAGCAGCCAGTATGATCTTTCTAAAATGTAAAAAAAAAAAAGGGGTGCCTGGGTGGCTTACTGGGTTAAAACCTCTGCCTTCGGCTCAGGTCATGATCCCAGGGCCCTGGGATCGAGCCCCACATCGGGATCTCCCTGCTCAGTGGGGAGCCTGCTTCCCCCCCACCCCTGCCCGCTTGCCTCTCTGCCTACTTGTGATCTCTGTCAAATAAATAAATAAAATCTTTTTAAAAAAAGTGGAAAAAAAACCCCAACCAAACCCAAAACAAAAAAACTAATGATTTCTTGTTATACCCAAAATAAAACCCATATATCTCTCTGCATGATCCAGCCTCATTTTCCTAACTTTATGTCCTACCATCACCCTGCCTCACTAAATTGCAAACACATTGACATTGCTGATCCTCAGACAGGTCTCGGAGCCTTAGCTCCTACCTCAGGGCCTTTGCATAGGCTGCCTCTAGACCTTCCCAAAGTTGGCTGCTTGTTATTGAATGCTCATCTTATTTTCAAACATGGGCCCTTTCTATTCACTCCCATCTTATATTTGAAGTTCCATCCACAAGGAGCTATGCTCCTTTTGAATATAGTCTTCCTTTTTCCAGCAGCTGGCAGATTAAGCTTATATCCATAGAATCAGCACAATACATGGGACCTTATAGACATTCGCAGTTATTTATTAAAAAATATTGACTTGAGTCAGGGCAGTGATGATACCTTTGAAACTGTAAGGTGCTGTACTTGGATGAAAGCCATCCCAAGTAGCTGAGAGCAAAAAGAGTCAGAGGAAACATAGTGTCTCCTAGTTTCATAAGTTCTTGAAAAACAGAACTTTTCTTTGGGGTCAGTGCATCATTTTATCTCCCCCTGCCTGCATAGGCTTACAAATGGTGGGGCTAGCAGTAAACCCAATCCAGCTCCTTTACTGTAATGACAGGGAAACTGAGACCTTCTCAAAGGGGAAAAAGACACAGACATTAGAAGCTGAGCTGGGACTAAGAACTATTAGGGCAGTGTACCCCGGTGGTCCACTGTATAGTTGAAGAACTGAGTGGGTAATGTACTTTGAGGGGCACCCTGATTTGCCCTGAGAAACCCATCACAATGCCCCAAATTTATAAGCATTTCTCTTTCATATGGGTAAGGATAGTGTGTCTGTAGAAGGCTCCTATGAAAACAGAAATGTTTTATCAACATCTCATCCCTTAGAAGAGATTTGCTTCTTAGATAAGCAGATGTGGAAAAGTGAAGGATGGGACCTAAGTGGGGAGAAAATTCCATGGGTGTTGGTGGTAGTGTTTGTGATGAAGGGGAAAGTTTGGGGGTCTAGACTTGGGGGCAGGAGAGTGGAAGCGAGGTGTGGCACCCCTGCCAACCTTTGCCAATCTCATTTTGCCTCAGGCTGGCCTCAAAAGGGAACCACAGAGAACTGTTCGGATGCCAATAAATGAATACCAGCAGCAAACAAAGAGCTGTTTGTGCTGGGGAGAACCAGTCCCACGGGTGGTTTGGGTGTAGCGGAAAGCAAAGCTCAGGTTTTGGGACAGATGGCATTTAGAAAGCTGAGGAGAGAGAGGGCCATTCCCTGTTTCTCTTGGCCACCCTGCCCATCACCCCTAAGTCTTGGGAACAGTCCGCATCGGAGACACCTCCCATGGGTCTGCTGTACTCCATTGGAGCACCTGTTCAGTCACCCTGCCCCCCTGGAGGGTGTTGTGAGGGAGACCCTGGGGTAGGGGGTCTATCTAGAGTGCTTGGACAGCTGGAACAGGCAGAAAACAAGCAAGTTCAGCAAGACTCTGATATTCTAGCTAAAAAGCTCGGAACTGTCCACACCCTACTCCCTGCAGTCAACAACTAGAAACATCTCCAAGAAACTCAGTAGAAATAAATAATATTACCAGTAGACCTGGGCCTGAGCATTCCCTGGTTCTGTCAGCAAGGTCTGTTCCATTCAACCTCTGCAGGGAGGGAAATAAGGCCAGGAACTGCCTCCAGGGCTTAGTCTGAGGTTGGCTGAAGAGGCTTCCAAAATACAAGGCATTTCTCCTTCTTCTCTCCTTATTCAAAGCCTATCTGTTCCAAAAGGCTCAGCTAAAATCCTTTCTGGTTCACGGCAGCTTCTTTCCTTTGAGCTCCAAGGGCTGTTTTCCTCCCCTGGCACTTTGCACAGACGGCCCCATATCACCACTGGTGTTGTATCTCCAAATCCTCCTTGAGCTCCTTGAAGGCACCATGCTGAGCATGCAAGAGGATACCCCTGATTAAAGTCTGGAGCCAGATGGAACCTGCATCACCATGATTGTCTCTTCCCCTCAAGTATAGATGCAGAAAAGTAGAGTGCGATGTGCTAGGGGCTGGGAGAAGGGGGCAAAGGGGAGTTGTTGTCGAATGGGTACAGAGGTTCAGTCCGGCAAAATGAAGAAGTTATGGAGACTAGCTGCATAACAATGTAAATATCCTTATCACTACTTGAACTGATTATACTAAAAAATGGTTAAAATGGTAAATTTTATGTTGTACATATTTTATCACAAAATAAAAAAGAATTAAGTAAGTCTTTAAAGCTATTAAATGATGTAGCAAATCATGGATGCTCCCCAAGGGCAGGGATTTTTATCTGTTTTGTGTGCTGTTGTGTCCCTTGTCCTTTGAAGGGTGCCTGGCATGGGGCAGGAGCTCAGTACATATTTAGGGAGTGAGTGTACCCTAGCCACTTTGCACTAATGATTTATTCACAACCCCTGTATTTTTTTTATTATTTTTCTTTTTTTTTAAGATTTTATCTATTTATTTGACAGAGAGAGATCACAAGTAGGCGGAGAGGCAAGCAGAGAGAGAGGAAGGGAAGCAGGCTCCCTGCTGAGCAGAGAGCCCAATACAGGGCTCCATCCCAGGACCCTGGGATCATGACCTGAGCCGAAGGCAGAGGCTTTAACCCACTGAGCCACCCAGGTGCCCCTATTATTTTTCATTTTTAAAGTAAACTCTACCCTCAATGTGGGGTTCGAACTCCCAACCCCAAGATCATGAGTCACATGCTCCACTGACTGAGCCAGGGGGGTACCCCTAATCATGACCCCCTTAAGTGTGATGGTGATAACTGCAACCACTTTGAAGATCAAGCCAAACTCCAGAGTGTCTTATGGGACTTGCCCTTTCCCCTACTTCTTGCCACTAGCTGGTGCCAGAGCAAGGGAGCTGACTGTGCGTGGGCTGTTATAACCCAGAACCTACCTATCAGCAGACCTCACTAGCATTCTTAGGGGAACTTCAATAAAGAGTCATGTCTCAAAACAGTCTTTGCTAACTTGCCCTATCAGACATGAAGATATCAAACCATATCTAAAACTGGATGAAACAAAACAAATAACTATGTCCGAAGGGCACAGTACTTCTCATTTCTGTTACAATGACTATTTGGGCCATATTCCTTCTCTTCCCCAACATGCTTGACTTGAAGTGGGGAGCTGTGATTTGCCTTCATCCTTTCTTCAGCATTACACAATTTACTTCCATTTGCTTCATATCTACTCACACCCACTTCCCCCTTTTTTATTGTTTATGTAAACTTTTTATTGAAGCAAAATATATGCACAGAAAAATGCACAAATTATACGTGTACAACTCAATGAATTTTCACAAACTGAACACATCCATGTTATCAGTACCCAGTTCTGGATCTCTTCGATATCAGCCACAGTAACTTCTTTCAAGATATGTCTCCAAAGGCAAAGGAAACAAAAGTGAAAATGAACTTTTGGGACTTCAACAAGATCAAAAGCTTCTGCACAGCAAAGGAAACAGTCAACAAAACAAAGAGGCAACCCACGGAATGGGGGAAGATATTTTCAAATGACAGTACAGACAAAAGGCTGATATCCAGGATCTATAAAGAACTTCTCAAACTCAGCACACACAAAACAGATAATCATGTCAAAAAATGGGCAGAAGACATGAACAGACACTTCTCCAATGAAGACATACAAATGGCTATCAGACACATGAAAAAATGTTCATCATCACTAGCCATCAGAGAGATTCAAATTAAAACCACATTGAGATACCACCTTACACCAGTTAGAATGGCCAAAATTAGCAAGACAGGAAACAACGTGTGTTGGAGAGGATGTGGAGAAAGGGGAACCCTCTTACACTGTTGGTGGGAATGCAAGTTGGTGCAGCCAATTTGGAGAACAGTGTGGAGATTCCTTAAGAAATTAAAAATAGAGCTTCCCCATGACCCTGCAATTGCACTTCTGGGTATTTACCCCAAAGATACAGATGGAGTAAAAAGAAGGGCCATCTGTACCCTGTGGCAATGGCCACGGTCACCAAACTGGAAAGAATCAAGATGCCTTCAACAGACGAATGGATAAGGAAGATGTGGTCCATATACACTATGGAGTATTATGCCTCCATCAGAAAGGATGAATACCCAACTTTTGTATCAACATGGACGGGACTGGAAGAGATTATGCTGAGTGAAATAAGTCAAGCAGAGAGAGTCAATTATCATATGGTTTCATTTATTTGTGGAGCATAACAAATAACACAGAAGACATGGGGAGATGGAGAGGAGAAGGGAGTTGAGGGAAATTGGAGGGGGAGATGAACCATGGGAGACTGTAGACTCTGAAAAATAATCTGAGGGTTTTGAAGGGGCAGGGGGTGGGAGGTTGGGGGAGCCAGGTGGTGGGTTTTATGGAGGGCACATATTGCATGGAGCACTGGGTGTGGTGCATAAATAATGAATTCTGTTACACTGAAAAGAAATGAAACAAAACAAAACAAAACAAAACAGAATATTATCAGCTCTCCAGAAGTTCCTTTGTGTCTCCTGGAAAGACTCTTATTGATTTCTGATCCAATATTTTCATTTTGCACCAAAAACCCCTAAGGCCCAACAGGGAAAAAGACCCAAGACAATAGCACAATGCTCTGTTGCTACCTTGTAGACTTGGAAATGCGATGTCTCTTGCATGGAACACACCCCCTATGGTGCCTCCACAAGCCCCTGTGGAGCGGAACAGTCCGGGCCCCTAAGTCCCTTCTGCCTGGATGGTGCTGAAGTCAGGGCATGGGCTGTACCTGCTTTTTGTGGGACTGTTGCTACACCCTGGCCATTCCCAGGGTTCTGTTCTGGCCTCTCCCCCTGATAACACGCTCCCAAGATGTTTAACAAGATTGTGCCAGAAGGGCCCTAAAGATCTGATCATCTTATGGTTTGCAAAAGAAAGAAAGAAACAAAAGGAAAAAGAAAGAAAGAAAAAAGAAAGAAAGCCCACAAAATGTTATTCTTAAAATTACCTAAATTAGTGAGTTGTTACTGCAAAAAAAAAAAAAAATCTAAAAATAGAGAGGCAAACTAAGCAAGCATAGAATATTCTCTTGTCTGGATTGTGAATCAGTCAGGGGTACAGGTGGCTGCATGGCCGATGGGCTTTATACGTGTGTGTCTGTGTAATTCTTTTTTTTAACAGCTGCCATTTTTCCTTTCCCCCTCCTTGGCTTTCTCTCAAAGTCATTGTTTTGCTGCCAAAAGCTGGATGAGAAGGAGATGGGAAAGAGATAGAGTGACTGCCCCTGGCCATGTACCACAAAAGCCAAAGCTTCTCTTTCATTTTTGGTGTGATGACTTTGTGTGTGATAAAAACACAGAGCAACAAGGGTATTCTTAGCACTGAGGTCTCTGTAAACAGGATCATATACTAGAAAACAAAGAAGCTAGAATGGGATGCAGCTGTAATGTTCAACCACATAATCCTTCATATGGTTGGTGGATCTCTCCCACAAGAATGCAAATAAAACCCAAGTCCTTTGACTCCCAGGGCAGTGCTGTTTGTACTCTTCCACCTCAGTTCCCAGGGTAATTCTATTAACTTTTTTTATTCTGTCCTCCTTCCTTCCCAAACATCTGTGGGTACTTGTTTTACTATGGGTGTCAATTTTGGATTTGTGAGACAAGGTCATCATGGCAATAACACAGCAAGCTTGCCCTTGAAGAACTGAATTAGCTGGGGAAATCTGGCCAGTAGCATGCATAGCAGTCAGAATAAATTAGGTTTCAAGTGACAGAAACTGAGATCAAATGAACTTAAGCAAAAAGGGAATTCATTAGCTCATGTAACTGATAAGTTGGGATTTCAGGCATAACTGGATCAAGGTCTCTCTTCTCTCTCTCCCTTAGCTCTTCTCTCTTTGCCTGTTGGTGTTGGCCTTTCTCTTTTGCTGCTGCTAGGCTTCCTTGCATGGATGGGTGTGGTGGGTTGAATGATGGCTTCCAAAAGATGTCCATGTCCTAATCCCCAACTTGTGAATGTGTTATCATACATGGTAGAAGTGATTTTACATATATCATTAGGTTAAGGATCTTGAGATGGGGATGATCATGAGTTATCTAGGTAAGCCCAATGTAATCATGAAAGTCCTTATAAGAGGGGGGCATGAGGATCACAGTAGAAGAAGGAAATGTGATGACAGAAGCAGAGATCAGAGAGATAGAGAGTGTTTTGAAGATGCCACTGTACTAGCCTTGAAGATGGCGGAATATGTAAACCATAAGCCAAGGATTGGAGATAGCCCCTAGAAGCTGGAAAAGTGAAGGAAATGAATCATTGCCTAAGGCTTCCAGAAGGAATGCAACACAGGTGACACCTTGAATTTAGGACTTCTGACCTCCAGAACTATAAGATAATAAATGCATGTTCTTTTAAGCCATCAAGTTTGTGGTAATTTGTTACTACAGCAATAGGAAATTAACACAATGGGCTTGTGTCTCCAGGTTTATATCTTCTTATGTACTAATTAAAGTGGTTATGGGGGTGGAGAAAGTTTCTTTCTCCCAAAGTCCCCAGGAGACTGCCAAAGATTCTCCTTGGCCACAATCAGGTCATGGGACCAATGTACCAGTCACTGGCACCCGAACAGGCAAGTGAGAAAGCTGGCTCAGCCTGAGGGTTGTGTCTGGGGTGGTGGCTTGGGCAGGCACACTGTGACCCACAGGTCCCTTGGAATCACTTGAAATGGAGAGACAAAGGCCTGCTAGAAGGGTAAAAACAGCACACTTGCCCCGCAGTAAGGAATATTACAGTGATGTGAGGAGAAACTGAAGGCTGGATTAAGAGGTGCTGAGGGTAGGAGGGGTGAGTGAGCCAGAGGAGAGGCAGACAGAATTGTCTGAAAGGTTCTGGGCACTTCTGAGCCACATGAGAATTTTTGTTGCTGCATTGCAGAGGTTTCAGTGTGAGAATAGCTGGAGGCAGATTGTGTGTGTGTGTGTGTGTGTGTGTGTGTGTGCGCGCGCACACACACACATGCTCTACACACGTGTGCATAGGAGATAACTGAGTATGGTGGTTAAGCTCTGAAAAGTCTGAGTTCCTAGCCCAGCTCTGCACCCAGACTAGCAGAGCAACCTTAGGTAAGGCTCTTCATCTCTCCTGAGACTCAGACTCCTCATCTGTAAAATGGGGACACTGGGTTGGAGGTTAAAGTGCTTGCCTTTTCAATTTTCCTCTTGCTTGGGAAGCCAGGGGCTACAAGACTTCAGTAGGGGCTATCCCTGGGTGAGTTGGGCATTGTGGTTTCAGAAACTCTTCAGGCTCCATCAAGTCCACATGCATTTGGTTCTGACATGCCCAGCCTGGGATTTCTTCCAGGCTTTCTGCTTGCAGCCCCAGAGCTTGACTTCATCCCTAACTTGTTCATTTGGAGCTCACAGAGAGAGTGCTAGTTCAGGAACCCCATGTAGAAGGCTTGGGAAGTAGCTTCTGTTTAGGGATAAGATGTCAGTGTCCCACTGGAGAGTTGAAAACATCAGCAATTGGGTCTTTGACCACTTTCTGCATGCCTGGCCCTATGCAAACTCTTGTCAACCAGAATTCAGCTCCACTGCATAGCAAAAAGCCAAGGAACCACAGCTTACACATATAAGGGTTGTTTTTCTTGTTTATGAGGAGGTTTTACACAAGGGATTCCATATTGATGGGATGGCGCTGTGTAATTATCAGGGATCTGGAATCCTATCTTTCTCTTTTTTAGGGCAGCATTTCCCCAAAGTCTTTGGTCAGATAAATTTGAGCCATACTACCTACTATAAATTCCCTTTAGAGATGGACTCACACTTAACCCCAATATGCTTTGGACCTGCACTGGTTTCCTGGCACTTCTTATGGATAATTTTTAAGAAGTATATGCTTTTGGAGGAGGAGCAAGATGGCAGAGGAGTAGGAGACCTAAATATCATTAGGTCCCAGGAGTTCAACTAAGTAGTTATCAAATCATTCTGAATAGCTACAAACTCAACAGGAGAGCAAAAAGAAGAAGAGCAATTCTAAGAACAGAAAATCTACCACTTTCCAGATGTGCGGAGAAGTGAATCCGAGGCAACATTTGGGAAGATAGACTGTGGGGGGAGAGGCTGGCTCCCAGCAAGCGAGAGAGCAGTAGAGCACAAAATCAGAACTTTTAGAAGTCTGGACTACTGAAGGACATTATTCCAGAAGCTAAGCATGGGGGGTGGAGCCCTCACGGGGACAGTGTGGTCTCAGGACCCACAGGGTCACAAAAAGACCAGGAATATCTGAGTGTGGCAGAGCTCCCAGGTATCAGAGTTGGGAAGCTGGTTGCAGAGATGGAGCTGAGGAAGGGCTCTCAGCTTGGGGTTACCTTAAGCTGTGATCCAAGGCACAGTTGGACCACTGCTCTTCAGGCAGGGACCCAATAAGTAGCAGATCTGGGGAGACTCACCTTCCCCCAGGAGGAGCAGCATGGGAACATGTTGCAGGATTCTGCTGGGTTTGGAGACTTCAAATGGAACCGTGTGCCAGAGATAGAAATGCTCCGTCACAGGCCAGGTGAGCTCAGAGTGTGGCTGGAGATCAGGGAGACGGAAGAGATTGACCGCTTTTCTCAGAGGGCACCCTGAGGAGTGGATCTGAGCTCTTGGCTCCTCCAAGCAGGAGATTAGGAGGCTGCCATTTTCATTTCCACCCTCCAGAGCTATACGGAAAGCATTCAGGGAAAAAAAGGTACCTAGAGCGAACCTGAGCAGATTGCTTAGCCTGGCCCCTGGCAAGGGCGCTGCAGTTCTGCCTCCGGCAAAGACATCTGAGAGTCAGTACAACAGGCCCATCCCCCAGAAGATTAGCAAGAAAACCCAGCCACAACCAAGACCAAGTTCACCCATCAATGAGAACTATGGAACTCTAGAGCTAGGGGAATATAGCACATAGAATTCATAGTTTTTTCCCCATGGTTCCTTAGTCTTTTAAAGTAAAAATTTTTTAATTTTATTTTTTTATTCTATTTTTAAAAAATTTTCCTCTTTCCTCTTTTAATGTTTTTAAACTATTTTATCTTATAATACTTTAAAAATATTTTTAAATTTTCATTGTTATAGTCATATTCTATACCTTCATTGTATTTAACCTTATTTTTTGTATACATATAGGTTTTTCTTTCTTTAAAGTTTTGGAATACAGTTTCTTCTAATAGATCAAAATATACCCTAAATCTAGCACATGGATTTATTCTAGTTTCCAGTGTGATCACATTCTTTCCTCCTTTTTTTTCTTTTCATTTTCCAACAAAGTTATTATCTTATCAACTCTTTTTTTAGAATCTTTTTCAATTTTTATCTTTACAGTCATATTCCATCCCTTCATCATGTTTACCCTTATTTTTGTATATATATGTTTTTCTTTTTTATTTTATTTTTTATTGTTTTAAAAGATTTTATTTATTCATTTGTCAGAGAGAGCACAAGCAGTCAGAGTGGCAGGCAGAGGCAAGAGAGAAGCAGGCTTCCCGCTGAGCAAGGAGTCCAATGCAGGACTCAATCCCAGGACCCTGAGTTCATGACCCCAGCTGAAGGCAGCCACCCAACCAACTGAGCCACCCAGGCATTCCCAAGTTTTTCTTTTTTTTTTTTTTTTTTTTAATTTTGGAAGGTAGTTTCTTCTAACAGACCAAATACACCCAGAATAAAGTGTGTGGCTCTGTCCTATTCACCAGTCTAATTTTTTCCCCCTTCTTCTTCTCCCAGTATTGGGTGTCTTTGGTTAGTGTATATCTTTCTGGGGTCTTTGGTACCCTTTTAGTATTTTGTTCTCTCATCCATCTATTCTTATCTGGATAAAATGACAAGGTGGAAAAACTCACCACAAAAAGAAAAAAAAAAAAAAACAAGAGGCAGTACCACCAGGTAGAGACCTAATCAATACAGACATTAGTAATATGTCACAACTAGAGTTCAGAATGACGATTATCAAGGCACTAGTTGGGCTCAAAATAAGCATGGAAGATACTAGAGAATCCCATTCTGGAGAAATAAAAGAACTAAAATCTAGCCAAGTTGAAATAAAAAGCTGTTAATGAGGTGCAATAAAAAATGGAGGCTCAAAAAATGGAGGCTCTTACTGCTAGGATAAATGAGGAAGAAGAGAGAATTAGTGATATAGAAGACCAAATGTTGGATAACAAAGAAGCTGAGAAAAAGAGAGACAAACAACTACTGGACCACAAGGGGAGAATCTGAGAGATAAGTGATACCATAAGACAAAACAACATTGGAATAATTAGGATCCCGGAAGAAGAAGAAAGAGAGAGAGGGGCAGAAGGTATATTGGAGCAAATTATAGCAGACAATTTCCCTAACTTGGCAAAGGGAATAAGCATCAAAATCTAGGAGGCACAGAGAGCCACCCTATAAAATCTATAAAAATAGGCCCACACCCAATCATTTAGTTGTAAAACTTACAAGTCTCAGTGACAAAGAGAATCCTGAAAGCAGCTTGGGACAAGAGGTCTGTAACATAGAATGGTAGAAATATTAGATTGGCAGCAGACCTATCCACAGAGACCTGGCAGGCCAGAAAGGACTGGCATGATATATTGAGAGCACTAAACAAGAAAAGTATGCAGCCGAGAATATTTTATCCAGTTAGGTTGTTGTTGAAAATAGAAGGAGAGCTAAAAACTTCCAGGACAAACAAAAATTAAAAGAATTTGCAAACACCAAACCAGCCCTACAGTAAATATTGAAAGAGGTCCTCTAAGAAAAGAGAGAGCCTAAAAGTAGTACATCAGAAAGGAACAGAGACAATAAACAGTAAGTCACCTTACAGGCAGTATAATGGTGCTAAATTCACATCTTTCAATGCTTACTCTGAATGTAAAGGGGCTAAATGCCCCAATCAAAAGACACAGGGTTTCAGAATGGATTAAAAAAAAAAAAGACTTATTGATATACTGTTTATAAGAAACTCGTTTTAGACCCAAAGACCTCTTCAGATTTAAAGTGAGGCATTGAAAACAATTTACCATGCTAATGGACATCAAAAGAAAGCTGGGTGGCAATCTTTATATAAGATAAATTAGATTTTAAGCCAAAGACCATAACAAGAGATGAGGAAGGACACTATATCATACTTAAAGGGCCTGTCCAAGAAGACGATCTAACAATTTTAAATATCTATGCCCCTAACATGGGAGCAACCAATTATATAAACCAATTGATAACAAAATCAAAGAAACACATTAACAATAATATAATAGTAGGGGACTTTAAAACCCCTCATCGAAATGGACAGATCACCTAAGCAAAAGATCAACGAGGAAATAAATGCTTTAAATGACACACTGGACCAGATGTACATCACAGATATATTTAGAATATTCCATCCCAAAACAACAGAAAAACATTCTTCTCTAGTGCATATGGAACATTTTCCAGAACAGATCACATCCTGGGTCACAAATCAGGTCTCTACTGGTACCAAAAGGTTGCATTCATTCCCTGCATATTTTCAGACCACAATGCTTTGAAACTATTCAATCACAAGAGGAAAGTTAGAAAGAACTCAAATATGTGGAGGCTAAAGAGCATCCTACTAAAAAATGAATGGGTCAACCAGGAAATTAAAGAATTTTAAAAATTCATGGAAACAAAGGAAAATGAAAACACAACTGTTCAAAATCTTTGGGACACAGCAAAGGTGGTCCTGAGAAGAAAGTATATAGTAATACAAGACTTTCTCAAGAAACAAGAAAGGTCTCAAGTACACAACCTAACCCTACACCTAAAGGAGGTGGAGAAAGAACAGCAAATAAGGTCTAAACCCAGCAGGAGAATAAATAAAGATCAGAGCAGAAATCAATGAAATAGAAACCAAAAGAACAGTAGAACAGGTTGATGAAACTAGGAGCTTGTTCTTTGAAAGAATTAAAAAGACTGATAAACTGCTGGCTGGAGTTATCAAAAAGAAAAGAGAAAGGACCCAAGTTAATAAAATCATGAATGAAAGAGGAGTGATCACAATCAACACCAAAGAAATACAAACAATTATAAGACCATATTATAAGCAATTCTACACCAGCAAATTTGACAGTCTGGAAGAAATGGATGCATTCCTAGAGATGTATAAACTACCAAGACGGAACCAGGAAGAAATAGAAAACCTGAATAGACCCATAACCAGTAAGTAGATTGAAGCAGTCATCAAAAATCTCCCAATAAACAAGAGCCCAGGGCCAGATGACTTCCCAGGGAAGTCTACCAAATATTTAATAAGAATTAATACCTATTCTCCTGAAACTGTTCCAAAAAATAGAAATGGAAGGAAAACTTCCAAATTTATTTTATGAGGCCAGAATGACCTTGCTCTCAAAACCAAAGACCACATCAAAAAGGAGAATTACAGCCCAATATCCTTGAGTAACACAGATGCAAAAATTCTCAACAAAATACTAGCCAGTAGGATCCAACAGTGATTAAAAGGATTATTCACCACAACTAAATGGGTTTTATTCCTGGGTGGCAAAGTTGGTTCAACACCCATAAATCAATGTGATACAATATATTAATCAAAGAAAGAACAAGAACCATATGATACTCTCAGTAGATGATGAAAAAGCATTTGACAAAGTACAGCATCCTTTCTTGATCAAAACTCTTCACAGTGTAGGCATAGAGGGTACAGACATCTGTGAAAAACTCAGAGTGAATATCATTCTCAATGGGGAAAACCTGAGAGCTTCTCTCCTAAGGTCAGGAACATGGCAGGGCTGTCCACTGCCATCACTGCTATTGAACATAGTACTAGAAGTCCTAGCCTCAGCAATCAGACAACAACAACAACAAAAATAAAAGACATCTGATTCATCAAAGAAGAACTCAAACTCTCACTCTTGGCAGATGATATGATACTTTATGTGGAAAACCCAAAAGACTCCACTCCAAAACTGCTAGAATTCACAGAAGTTCAGTAAAGTGTCAGGATATAAAATCAATGCACAGAAACCAGTTGCATTTCTATACACCAACAGCAAGACAGAAGAAAGAGAAATTAAGAAGTCGATCCCATTTGCAATTGGATTGACACCTAAGACACCTAGGAATAAGCCTAACCAAAGAGGCAAAGAATCTGTACTCAGAAAACTATAAAGTACTCATGAAAGAAATTGAGGAAGACACAAAGAAATGGAAAAATGTTCCATGCTCATGGATTGGAAGAACAAATATTGTGAAAATGTCTATGCAACCTAAAGCAATATATACATTTCATGCAATCCCTATCATTTTCAAAATACATCAATTTTTTTTCACAGAAATGGAACAAATAATCTTAAAATTTATATGGAACCAGAAAGACCCTGAATAGCCAGAGGAATATTGAAAAAGAAAACCAAAGTTGGCAGCATCACAATTCCAGACTTCAAGCTCTATTACAAAGCTGTGATCATCAAGACAGTATGGTACTGGCACAAAAACAGACACATAGATCAATGGAACAGAATAGAGAGCCCAGAAATGGACCTTCAACACTATGGTCAACGAATCTTTGACAAAGCAGGAAAGAATGTCCAATGGAAAAAAGAGAGTCTCTACGACAAATAGTGTTGGGAAAATTGGACAGCCACAGGCAGAAGAATGAAACTGCACCATTTCCTTATACCACACACAAAAATAGACTCAAAATGGATGAATGACCTCAATGTGAGACAGGAATCCATCCAAATCCTTGAGGTACATGTAAAAGAATGAAACTAGACCACTTTCTCACACCACACACACACACACACACACACACACACACACACACGCGGTATATGCTTTTTTATTCAAATAACTAATATTTCCTATGACAAAATTTTGAAAAAAAAAACAAAGACAAAAAAAAAAAAAAAGAATGGAAAAGAAATTGTTGTTATCTTTTCACCCAGAGAGATACCTTATTGGAAAATTGGTACATTCTTCCAGACTAGATATTTAAAAAATATGCAAACACAAGTATTCCCCCAAATGGGATCATTCTCACATACTATTCCATAATCTGTTTATTCCATTTAACAAAATATCATGAACAGCTTCTCAAGCTCAGAAATATGGTCATAGTACCAACTTAATTCATTTGTGTCTTCAACAGTTTATTTGGTGTCTATGCAGTGACAGAGGTGAGCCACTCCAGGTAGGTTGGACACTATTAGAATCTACCCCTTCCTCTTGGGGCTCTGCTTCATTGCTCTACTGCACAGTGTTCCACCTTGTAGACTCATTTCCTTCCTCCCTCCCTCCCTTCCTTGCTTCCTTCCTTTCTTTTTTAGATTTATTTATTTATTTGAGAGAGAGAGAGAAAGCACAGGCGGGGGTGGGGTGTGGGCAAAGGGAGAGGGAGAGGGACTCCTAAGTGGACTCCATGCTGAGTTCATGACCACCCTGAGATCATGACTTGAGCCAAAACCAAGAGTCAGATGGTCAACTGATTGAGCCACCCAGAGTTCCACCTTGTGACTCTTGATCACACACACACACAAGCACACACACATGATTTAGATAGATATAACTGTTTATCAAGATATACATAGAGGGGTCAATACCTCATGATAACAGCTTGACCAATTTTTCCATAAATTCCAAAATTTCCTTGTAACCACCACTCACATACAGAACATTCCTGGTACTCAGAAAGTTCCTTCTTGCTCTTTCTCTAATCACAGACCTCTTGTGACTGAAACACATTTTGGAGTATGTGGATTTTTCACAAGGGTGGGTTTTGTCTCTGGAAGTAGATAGAATTTGAGCGCTTCAAAAGGAGACATCCAGATGGCCAACAGACACATGAAAAAGTGCTCCACATCACTGGGCATCAGGGAAATACAAATCAAAACCACAATGAGATACCACCTCACACCAGTCAGAATGGCTAAAATGAACAAGTCAGGAAATGACAGATGCTGGCGAGGATGTGGAGAAAGGGAAACCCTCCTACACTGTTGGTGGGAATGCAAGCTGGTGCAACCACTCTGGAAAACAGCATGGAGGTTCCTCAAAAAATTGAAAATAGAGCTACCTTATGACCCAGCAATTGCACTACTGGGTATTTACCCTAAACATACAAGCGTAGTGATCCAAAGGGGCACGTGTACCCGAATGTTTATAGCAGCAATGTCCACAATAGCCAAGTCATGGAAAGAACCTAGATGTCCATCAACAGATGAATGGATAAAGAAGAGGTGGTATATATATACAATGGAATACTATGCAGCCATCAAAAGAAATGAAATCTTACCATTTGCAACGACATGGATGGAACTAGAGCGTATTATGCTTAGCGAAATAAGTCAACTGGATAAAGACAACTACCACATGATCTCCCTGATATGAGGAAGTGGAGATGCAACGGGGGTGGGAGGTAAGGTGGTAGGAAAAGTAAAAATGAAAGAAAATGGGATCGGGAGGGAGACAAACCAAAAGAGACTCTTAATGTCATAAAACAAACTGAGGGGTTGGGGGGAAGAGGGGTTGGGAGAGGGTGGTGGGGTTACATTATATGTTTAAATAAAGCTTAAATAAAGTTTAAAAAAAAAAGAATTTGAGCGCTTCAGCACAGACAATGTGCCATGCCTACCTTGTCCTTTGGGACAGACAGGGTAGGCCAGTGAGCATTATTGAGGACTGGAATGTGCTCCATGGGACCTTCCACCCACCTTTCCCAGCTGGACATGCTGGAGGCAGAGGTTTAAGTGTCTGAGCTCCCAAGTCGGAGGAGGCGAGCTGTAGAGCTCATGGCAGCACTTCCCATCAGTCTGGTTTGGGCATGCCCAAGTGGAGAGGGCAAGTGGAGAGGGCAGTAAGCAGGGGGTAGAGGGTGGGAGAGAAAGGATGAAAGGCCTTATTCATGTCGCCTGGGGTGGAAAGGGGGGGTACCTGGACACAGTAGTACTGAGTAAAATAGTAACCAGTTCTGAGGTGGTTATGGGGCTGTGTGGGGAACGAGTGTGGAAATTCAGATATGGCCCATGTATTAAATCATGGTAGTGTATCAAAGTTAAATTTCCTGATTTTGATCACTATACTGTGGTTATGTCAGGGAATGTTCTTACTTAGGAAATACACACTGAAACACTGCTATGTTTGATTTACTCTTCAATGGTTCAGATAAAAATAGATGTGGGTGTGTGTGGTGGGGCACAGAGGAGAGAGAGGTAGAGAAAGTGAGGCTGTAAACAAAGGACTAATCTGGGTAAAGGGTTTGTTTGAATGTCTTGCACTATTCCTTCAACTTTTGGGGGTAAGTTCGAAATGACAACAAGGTACAAAGTGACAGAATGTAATGGTGTCTGAGACCTGCCTGGGTTTTGGATGTGTTCGCTCTGACACTGGTGAACAGTATGATCTTTTTTTTTTTTTTTTTTTTGTTTTTTTTTTTTTTTTTTTTAGAGAGGGAGAACAAGAAGGCGGAGCAGCAGGCGGAGAGAGAGGAAGGGAAGAAGGCTCCCCCCTGAGCAGACAGCCCGATGTGGGGCTCCATCCCAGGACCCTGGGATCATGACCTGAGCCGAAGGCAGAGGCTTTA
>ML093473.1:47145-73738 GCA_003697995.1 Taxidea taxus jeffersonii | reverse complement strand
TTTTTTTTTTATGATTTTATTTATTTGACAGAGAGGCAGCTGGAGAGGGGAACACAAGCAGGGTAAGTGGGAGAGGGAGAAGGGAGCCTGATGTAGGGCTCCATCCCAGGACCCTGGGAACACAACCTGAGCCGAAGGCAAACGTTTAACAACTGAGCCACCCAGGCACCCCTGAAGTGAAAATTCTTATTCAAGTCTCTGTGTTCATAAACAAACCTCAGAGTATAAATCTAGGGCAATGCTAAGAGATGGAATTTCTGGACTAAAGAGTAGATACATTTTAAGCTGACACATGTAACAAAGGAACTGACAAAATACTATACAATACGGATTTAGATTATGACCTCTTTTTTTTTAAGATTTTGTTTATTCATTTGACAGACAGAGATCAGAGATCACAAGTAGGTGGAGAGGCAGGCAGAGAGAAAGAGAAGAGGAAACAGGCTCCCCACTGAGCAGAGAACCCGATGTGGGGCTTGATCCCAGGACACTGGGATCATGACCTGAGCCTAAGGCAGAGGTTTTAACCCACTGAGCCACCCAGGCACCCATGATTATGACCTCTTGTGTATAAAATGTGAATTCTCAATACATTCATCAACATGCAGCCTTATCAAGTTTTCTGTCTTTGACAAGGTGATGAGCATTCTGTGCTTCCCTGGACCACTCTTGGTGATGAAAAGGACTGGCTCATGAGTGACATCTCACTGGCCTTAACCCCATTATTGCTTTCTTGGAAGAAAGAGTTGGATTAGCCCCTGGCGAATCCGCTTTGTCTTAACACTGTAGATAATGGGGTTGAGCACAGGAGGCACCAGAAGGTAGACATTGGCCAGGAGTAGGCGGATTGCAGGGGCCACATTCTTCATGAAGCGGTGCATGAGAGCCACGCTGATCATGGGCACATAGTACACAAGCACAGCACAGATATGTGACACACATGTGTTAAGGGCCTTCCACCGCCCCTCCCCAAAAGTAATGCCCAGCACCGTGTAGAGGATCAGCACATTAGAGAGGACAATGAGCAGTGAGTCCAGCCCAAAAGTGGAAGTAACAATGCAAAGCCCCACAATGCTGTTGGGATGCGTATCTCCACAGGGCAGCTGGATTAGATCTGAGTGAAGACAATAGGAGTGGGAGAGGATGTTGTGGCCACAGAAGGGCAGACGTTTCAGGAGGAAGGGCAGTGGGAACATGAGCATCACACTCTTTAGTCCAAGTGCAGCACCAGTAGCAGCAATACGGGGCCTGGTCAGGATGGCGGTGTACCTCAGTGGCTTGTAGATGGCCACAAAGCGGTCCACAGACATGGCCAGCAGAACTCCAGACTCCATGATGGAAAATGAATGTATGGAGAACATCTGCAAAAGGCAGGCTTCAAAGAAAATCTTATTGGCACCAAAAAGGAAGATGCCCAACACAGTGGGCAGGGTAGATGCAGAGACGCCAAGTTCTGCAAAGGCCAGCATAGCTAGGAAAAGGTACATTGGCTGGTGCAGAATGGTGTTTTTCCTGATCACTGTCAAGACCAGGCTATTGCCCACAAGTGCCACAAGATATATGGAGCAGAATGGGAAGATAAACCAAGGGTACAGGGCCTCCAGACCAGGGAGACCGGTTAGCAGGAAATATCTGGGGTTGAATTTACTGCTGTTGAACATTTTCCTATGGAGTCTCAGTACTTTGACCTGGGTGGGTGCCAGAGACACAACCTGGGGTGAGACACATGAAAGTTATTAGAGACTAAGATAGCCTGCAATTTCCTCTGCCTCATATGATCTGCCAACTTATGTCCCTCCTCCCATTCATGACCAGTTCCTTTTGGTCTTCGATGCTAAACAAAAATGTGGAGTCATATTTGCAAATAAGCATATCTCTAGAATAAGGGAATCTGGTAGAATATTTTATCACTCATATTTAAAACTAATCTCCATTGTGGTTTCACTGTGTTTATCTGGTAGGAATTGAATGTTTTCCATGTCTCTATCAAGACATGGCATTGTGTAGTTTAAAAAAGACATCATTGGAAAGCTACTAACACAAAGAAAGCTATAGTCTGTCAGACATTCCCTACATTCCCTGTTAAAGAATGTTGGATTTTAAGTAATCACTGGGGACAAGGGTTAGAATAAAACTACTTCAAAGTTAGTAGAGAATTTCTCAGGAGATAAAGATTCTAAATGCATATCTTTGCCACTCCTAGCAGCACAGAAGAATGTTCTCCACTTGAGACACAGACTTACATAGTTTTACCAGATAAAACAGCTCTAAAATGGTCTCAGTTCTCCATGTTCTTTCTTTCTACAGCCTTCTGGATGATCATTTTGGCTTTTACCCACAGTGGGGTAGAGCACACAAAAAGTCAATGTTATAAGGGTTAATGAAAAGAAATACTTTGCCCACTGGAATTCCTATTAATGGAAAGAAGTATTCTGCCCAATGGAGAATTGCTCTCCCATTGTCAGTGCACACACAGCATGCTTAATCAGTACTTACTGTGGTCTATGGGAATGATGGGCTGTAGTTCCAAAGCAGTCCCTTCAGACCATATTTTTGAAACTGCACATATAAAAACAAAAACTTTTTATAGAAAGATTTTTTTCTTATTTACTTATTTGGGGGGGGGGAGTGTGGGAGGGAGGGGCAGAAAGAGAAAGAGAAAAAGAATCCCAAGCAGACTCCCTGAAGAGTGTGGAGCCTGACAAAAGGCTTGATCTCATGACCCTGAGATCATGACCTGAGCCAAAACCAAGAGTTGAAACTAAAAGCTAGACACTGAACTGACCCAGGCACCCCCCAAAACAAGTCTTTTTATTCTTGATGGTCCGTTTCAATAGTGCTGATGGCTTCTGAAACCCTGTCTGGAAAGGCAACCTATATAGGAAACTGATTTTTAAAATGCATAGTGTCCCCTGGCACTTCAAAATGGTCTGGTGGAGAGGAAGTCAGTGACATCTGAACGTCATCCATCAATTTAAAATAGTAAAAGGAATAGTGATTTTTGTTATCCTGCACTGTTTAAGATAAAGGAAAACTCTTTACATCCTATGCATGCATCCTTTTTGAAAGGCACACTTCTAAATGACGACAAAACTCCTGTGAAATCCACCAGCTTAACTTGACTTGTCTGCAAATCCTGACACACCTTAACTCCTCTTTTCCCTCCTGGTCATTCTTGTGACTTTTGTTTTGGTTTTGTTATGTCTACTTTGTTTTTCTTTTTTGCTTTCCCTTTCTTAAGTACTTCAGCATACAGCTCAACTAAAAATTGTATTTTAAAACAAATGCAGGGATACCTGAGTGGATCAGTGGGTTAAGCCTCTGTCTTTGGCTCAGGCCATGATCCTAGGGTCCTGCGATCAAGTCCAGCATCGGGCTTCTTGCTCAGTGGGGAGCCTGCTTCTCTCTCTGCCTCTGCCTGACACTCTGCCTGCTTGTGCTTGCTCTCTCTCTCTCTGACAAATAAATAAATAAATAAATCTTAAAACAAAAAACAAATACAACTTGCACTGTTGTTTGAGAGTATCTGGCTCAGATGTAAATCCTGTGATGTCTTTCTCATTTGGGCATGTGGTTAACCACTTTCTGCAGTAGCACCTCCCCCTAATCTAACACTCTGTCCCTTGTGTTTCTGTTTAGTCTTTTTTGTGTGCCTTCTCCTAATTGTTCATAAGCTCCTCCAAAGAAGATATGGAGCCTATATTTTGAGCATGTCACCAGGGCTTAATAAAAGGGAAGGGGTACAGGGAGGCAGGAAACAATTAAGAAGGTACATATTGATGTATGGTGATATAGTCTAGGCTGGGAACTTGGAGCAGGAAGCCAGGGAAGAGCTTTGTCTTCTTCTATCAAATGAGAGCCTCACTGAAGACAGAAAAATCATGTAATATCCCTTTACTTTGCTGTGTAGGAATTTAAGTAATTAAAATTTAAGTACTTAAAATCCATTATTGTAGGAAATCAGAGATCGATGCTGATGTGCATTGAGAGGGAAATATTAGAAGAAGAGATTAAAGCCTGACTTTGGGTAGGGAAAAGGTAATTCTTACTTAGAACTTGGTAATTTTTATTTTGAATTTACAAGAAAAAGAAAAAGAAATCACATTGATTTAGTATGATGTATCAGGTTCTGTGGAAGGGTGCCCTATGTTATCTTTGTATAGAAGTCATCTTACTTATCCTCAAAATACTCAAAATGACCCACTCAAACACATATTACAACTTGGGAGAATGAGGAATTAGCATTTTAAGTGACTTGCCAAGTCACACTGGCAAAACTGTATTAAAAAGGAGAGAAGGGAAGCTTGAACAAAAGAGTTATAAGGAAGACCAGGGTGACAAATGGGATGGGAGAGGGGATGAGTCAGCCAGATGGGGAGGAAGGACCGTGAAAAGCACAGGTCATGGAGGAGCTGGGCTTAAGACTGACCGGGCCCTACAGGCTATGTGGCTGCCTGCTTGGGATGGAAAGGACAAGGACTATTGATTGGCGTGGAAGGTAAAGGAGAGAAAAGTAAATAGGTTTAAGAAACAAAGATTTAAAAAGGAATTACATATATAGTTTTAGAGATTTGGATTTGGGGACAAAATGGAGATTTCCTTGCCCCAGTTTTCCTGAATCAACAGAGAATAACTGAATAAAAGAGATTAAGTATTTTTATGCCACACTGAGGCTTTCTAGATAAAAAACTGTGTCCTGCCCAGAGGGGTCTTTCATGATATGAGGGAAGGGGAACATAAAATCTGTGCTGGAAACAAGCTGCATCTCTGAAAGAAAACCCCAGGTTCTGCTCACCTGAACAGATTTCCCATCCTCCTGATTCCATAGACTGGACTTTCAGGCCAACTCACTCCTCCTTTATGCAGGCCCACCTGCCCTTCAAGATAGCTGGTCTCAGACCTGGTCTCTTGCTCACTACCTGCAAGCAGGAGCTAACTGGCCTTCTTATTTTTTTTTTTAAGATTTTTTAATTTATTTATTTGTCAGAGAGAGAGGGAGCGAGCACAGGCAGACAGAGTGGCAGGCAGAGGCAGAGGGAGAAGCAGGCTCCCTGCCGAGCAAGGAGCCTGATGTGGGACTTGATCCCAGAATGCTGGGATCATGACCTGAGCCGAAGGCAGCCGCTTAACCAACTGAGCCACCCAGGTGTCCCCTGACCTTCTTATTTATCATGACTTCAGAACTAACCTTTTCTCCCTCCCTCAATTTTGCCAGTCAGTCCCTTGGCACAGGCAAACCAGCCTCAGGAGAATTTGCTGCTTTGAGGCCTGTAGGAATAATTGGGCCAAGAGCAGAGGAGCCCAGGACATGCCTTCTGGGGAACCAGAAGTCAGATTCTGAGAAAATATACAAGATGTGCATGAGTGTGTGGATGTGTGGATATACATGCCTGTGTGAGCATGGTTTTATGTGCATTTGCAAGTGTGTAAATTCATGTGAATGTGCATCTGAACACGTGTGTGCGCATGTGTGTGCATATGTGCCTGTGTGTATGTGTGTGTGGATGTATGCATAACCACATTCCTTCATGTAGAATTCTATTTGCAAGTTTGCATGACTCTATGAGCATGTATATCTTCCCACAAATTTATTTACCATTGAATGTACATTCATGTAGGTGTTGATATGACAGAGGTGTGTCCTTGAGCCACTAACCCAAGGAAAAGACCCTCATATCTGAGTATAAGGTAGAAGTGAATATTCATTCATGTCTGTATATGTGCATGAATGTCTTACATTTCTCTACAATTTTATGTATTGTATGACAGTATATGGTTGCTTAAAGATACTTCTAAAATACTCTGATAATTGTCTTATATCCTAAACTTTATTGGTCAGTGACATTACTGTGTACTTTGGGGACAGCAGAAATTGCCTTGTACTGAAACAGGCAAAGTATGATCTAAGTGGCCTGCTGAATTTCCACCTTGTACTTGGATCTGGGGGTTCTTTCCTTAGGTTATTGAATCAAGGATATACTTCTGTCATACCACTACCTACAGATCTGACACACTGTCAACCCCATTTTTTCTCATTCTGGTTATAAATTAGGGTTTGTTTGTTTATTCGTTTTGAGAGAGAGAGTGAGAGAGAGCACACATAAGTTGGGGGGGCACAGGGAGAGGAAGAGAGACAGAATCCTAAGTAGGCTCCATGCCCAATGTGGAGCCAGACTTAGGGTTCAATTTCACAACACTGAGATCAAAATCTGAGCCAAAATCAAAAGTCAGACTCTTAAATGCCTGAGCCACCCAGGCATCCTATAAATTAGGCTTTTATGCCTCCCCGGCATAAAATTGGAAAATTCCTCTTAGATACACACTAAAGTTATCCCTGATGAATGAATATTATGGAATTATTATATTTTAAAGAAATATACTCATTTGTTTAAAAAAATAAACTCATTTGTTAATCCAAAGAATCTGAAGTGAAGATTTAACTCTCCACATCATCAGAGTAACTTATCACTAATGACATTATTATGGAATTAGAGTTCTACCAAATCAGTAGAGGAGCAAATATAAAAATCACTTTGAACATGTAAACATTTAAGTAAAAAAAAAAGTTATAATCATTATTTTTAATGTAATAAAGTAGTGGCTATATATTTATAAGTATATACATACATAGTAATGAGCATAGACTTTTTTTGATTTAATAGTAGAGTCAATTTGTGATGTACCATCAATTGATCAAACTGTTGGGTAAACAGAACTTGCTTTGTGATATGAAGGCTTAATAAAGAAGCGTTAACTCATTCCTCATTTTGAATCGTTATAGTCCATTACCAGTGACTCACTGTATCTTCCCCAGTGAAACCACCTTGAGGATGGCCCTGCGGATCTGCTGGGTCTTGATGCTATAGATAATAGGGTTCATCAGGGGTGGGAAAAGCACAGAGATAGTTCCCATGAGGATGTGTACCAAGGGCGAGGTGTGGTGCCCAAATCTGTGCACGATGGACAGGCCCAGCACAGGCACATAGAAGCAGAGCACAGCCAGGATATGTGAGACACAGGTGTTGAGGGCCTTGAGCCTCTCCCTGGCAGAGGCGATGGCCAGCACAGTGCGGAGGATGACAGTGTAGGAGATCAGGATGAAAAGGACATCAGAGCCCATGGCCAGCATGATGATGCACAGCCCATAGAGTCTGTTGAGGCGTGTGTCCGAGCAGGCCAGGCGGATCATGTCCTGGTGAAGGCAGTAGGCATGAGAGAGCACCCCTCGGTGACAGTAGTCAAACTTCAACAGGTTCAGTGAGGTGGCCCCAGTGATGGCAGCACTGCATATGCCCAACACAGCCACGGCCAGTGCCACACGAGGACCGGTGAGCATAGATGCATAGTGCAGTGGGAACCGGATAGCTACCAGGCGGTCCAGGGCCATAGCAAAGAGTACAGCTGACTCCATGAAGGAGAAGGAGTGAAGGAAGGGTTGCTGCAGAACACAGGGCACCAGGCCCACTATCCGGGCATCAAACCACAGCAGGCCCAACACAGAGGGCAGCGTGGACATGCACAGGCCCAAGTCTGTCACAGCCAGGATGACCAGGAAGTAGTACATGGGCTGCTGGAGAGAAAGGTCAGTTCGTACCAGATGCAAGATGCTAGCATTACCGACGAGGGCCAGCAAGTATCCTACAAAAATGGGTAGTGAGATCCAGTGGTGAGCCCATTCCAGGCCTGGGAAGCCTGTCAGCAGAAATGTAGAGAAGTTCGCATTGGCATTTGGTGGAGCAGATGTCCTCATTCTCAGTCTGTTCGTTCCAGGAAAAGGGGGTAATATATTGAGGGTTACTAGGCCATTATATGAGCACTCCTATCACTGGACACCAGTCCCCTGGGGGCCGGTCTGGCCTTTCTGCACACTGTGAACTCAGTGACCTCTTGATTGACCACTGCCCACACAAGGAACCTGTCTTTTCCTGCTTCCTCCCTTCTTTCTCTTATTCCCAACCAAACCTTTACTTACCTCATGACAGTGAGCCTCAACAAGAGTTTTCTCTACTTTTGTTCTTAAGCAGTTGTGAAAGATAGAGCTTGATCTTAACAGAATGCTGCAATTCTCTGAAATTATGTTACTCCCAAACTGTATGACCCTAGCCCTTCAAGCTTTTCCTGTAGAAGAAATTATATCCAGTTTGTCTAAGCAAATCAAGAATGCCTATAGAGAGTTTCCTCATTCAGTCTTCTCTCCACTTTATATCCTTATTGCCACTATGAGATCCTCCCCACATGTTCCTATGATCGGGAGAAGAGATACCCTGCTTTTCTCCAAACCCAACCCCTCTTAAAGAACCATGACTCACTTTGCAGTACCTCATCCCTCAAGCACCTCAGGTCCCTGGGAAGTCACACTAATTCATCCTACACTATCTATATCTTTGGAGCTGTTACCTTTACTCTAATTTCTGAAATTTGTTTTCTTTCTTTTTCTTCCTTCCTTACTTTTTCTCTTCCTTCCTTCCTTCCTTCTTTCCTTCTTTCCTTTCTTCCTTTGTTTGTTTATCTTTTTCTAGGCTTATTTATTTATTTATTTTAGAGACAGAGCACATGAGAGGTTGTGCATAGGGGGAGGGGTAGAGGGAGAGAATCTTAAGGAGACTCCCTGATGAGTGGGAAGCCCAACGTGGGGCTCAATCTCATGACCCATGAGATCATGACCTGAGCTAAGACCAAGAGTCAGTTGCTTAACTGACTCAGCCACCCAGGCACCCAGGAATTTCATTATTTTCAAATCAAATTTGAGAGTCCACTGACATGTCTCCTACTTTGTTCCCCTTTTTCTTTCTCTCTTTCCCTCCCTTCCTTCCTTCCTCTCTCTCTCTCTCTTTCTTTCTTTCTCTCTCCCTCCCCCTCCCTTCCTCATTCCTTCCTTCCTTCCTTTCCTTTTCTCTCTTTCTCTTTCTTCCTTTCCCCTTCCTTCCCTCCTTCATCTCCATGTTTTTAAAGGTTATCTCTCCTCTGAAATCAAGCTGGATAACTGATACAGATTTAATGAATCAGGGCAACTTATTAGAGTAGTATTTCTGAAATAGGTGTTGCAAAAAAAAAGCAGATCAATAAGTGTACCTTGAAACAGAAGCAATAATGACAAAGCTTGTTCCTTGCTCAAATTAGTTTACTAAAAATTAAAAACAGGGGTACCTGGAGAGGTGCTCACAAGACAAGCCCTTCTATTCTGGATCTTGGTGTCTGATATCATATTTGCTTCTGTATCCTCATCAGTAAAATAAAGAAGTTGAGCCCATCTGGATTGTGTATGTGGCTAAACCAAGTTAAGATTCTGGTGATGGGTGCAGAGAGCTACTTTTCTTGTGGTGTCCAAGACATGCCTTGTATATAAGTTCCCTTGCTTACCAGACCTGTCATCTACCAATCTGGAGTGGACTGCCTCTTTCTTCAATCTCTCCCTGCCCTCCATGTAGCAGGGCCAGTTTTGGATTTTAACCAGGAAGCTGCAAATAAACACCCAGGAACAAATTCTGGTCTCTCTTTCTAATCCAAAAGGTCACAGGGAGATAACATACTGCAGACAGCCATTATGCTGGAAGTTGCTCTATCCCATCGCCCTATATATAGACCTTTTAGATAAGAGGTACCAGAGAGGTCATTGCATTGGTTGCCTCTGTCCATCTTCAACAACTTACTGGTCCTTGTTTTCTGTGGCTTCTTTCCCTAGTCCTTCAGCACTTCTCATTTCCTGCCCTAGCCTGTTCTGACTCAATCAGTATGCCCATCTGCATCTGCTGCAATGGCAGTTATATGGCTCTCTGTCCTTTTTCCTTGGGTCTTAGGCCCTCAGAGGAAACTCCTTAGATGGATGTAGACCTGTAAACACCAAAGAGGGATCAATGTCTTTCCAGAACTCGGTCATTGGGCACCCAATTATCTTTGATGGAAGCTTAGTGACCCTTAAGTACCATCATTAGATATTTTGTCGATCAGATGAGTCTTCATTCACTTCTCCCACTAGCTGCTATTGTTGCAAGAAAATTTGCTGGTTGACCCTTAGTCTTCTTCTCTGTGGATCCTCTTTTCCTCCGTCCAGCCTCCCTTTGAGATTCTTTTGCCCACCAGGTAGTTATTCATGCTCATTCATTCAGTAAATATATAGACATTACAAGCTTTGGGACATATATTTAAGTGCAAAGATCAAAAAAACACAATCTCTGCTTTTGAGAAAGTCATTTTTCTTTTGCAGGAGACAGATTTGAAAAATGACTAACTCTTCCTGACAGAGTAAAAAACCAAAAAGATTCACAGGAACTATAAAGATTTAACAGGTCTTCTTTACTATTGGCTCTCACCATGGATCCAACATTCCAGATAGCGAGGGAAATGCACGACGTCTCAGAGTTGACACAAAGCAAGACATTATAAAATCACGTGAATTTCAAGTACTTGAAAAACATGTTTTAATTACACAAGAATATGTATTTTACAAACACAATGCTAGCTTCAAAGTCTTAGAGAGGCATGAGGATATTAAATAACATGACACGTTTGTAAAGAGCTTTGGATGTGGGAGCATAGAATCAGTGCTGGTGAATGGGCCACGCAGTTTACACCAAATATCGTCATATGTGTGAACAAATCTAGCTTTGGTGAGCTGTTTTGTGGGTTTGTTTGTTTGTTTTTTTTAACTGAAGATGGGGCTTGGGGGATTGAAAACACAGACACTGCATGAGTAAAGAAGTTCTATGAGCTTAAAACTAAAGGAGTTCACTTCTGTAACAAAGAAGTTAAGGAGAAGCTGTGTGATTGTGTAGTTTTTTTCATTTGTTTGTTTGTTTGTTTTTACTTCATCTTCTTTCAGCAATGCAGGCCTTTGTATTGAATAGAGAGGAGGTCCAGCCCCAGCACAGGTGCTGAGGTAGCTCTGTGACCAAACAGAAAAAGATAAATCCTCATCCTCAGGGAGCATACATTCTAAAAACTTTATTTTTCCTTTACAGTTATTTCATTAGGATAGGTTTCTAGAAGTCGTGCTTCTGAGACACAGGGTTTGAGTACGTTTAAGTCTTTCAATGCATCTTGCTTTCTATAAAAGACAAATCAAATTATGCTCTCACACCAGTATATGGAAATACTTTCTTCACTTCATGCCTGATTATGAACTTTTAATATTTGTTTATGAACAAGACTAAAAACTTTAATTTGCATTTTAAATTCCAGAAAGTTGGGAGTTTTAAAATGTCATTATCTGTATTTTCTCATTTTGAAAAGAAATTTAGATGGTAGTGGTCTATTTGTTGATAAGTGGTAAAAATGGGACTTAAACTCCAATCTAAATCCACATTCTGCATTCTCCTTCAGTATGCCTTCCATTCAGTATGGGAAAACCATTCTGAGATTCACAGCTGTTATTTGGTGGTGTGGCCTGCTATGTGGACTTTCATTAAAGCTCAGAATGGAACCCATGTATAAGGGGTGCCTGACTTTAGGATTGGAAAGACTCTACTGCTCCTTAGGGCCTCCTAAGCCTAAACGGCTGGGATTTCAAAGGCGTTCCACGCGCATGCACATGTACACACGAACACACACACACACATACAGGATACCACACAAACACAAGAACACACATACACACACACACACACACACACACAAGCATGCACACAGGATACCACACAAATGCAAGAGCATTTATATCCAGTTTTAGAGTTTGGTTCTTTTTAAAATTTCACTTTGTACTTTCTTTTGTATTTAAATAGGAGGTTATTTTAATTGTAAAATATAGAGAATGATATAATAACCACCTGAGTAAGTGTACATCTCTAGGCTTACCCAGTTTTAACAAATCTTAACATTTTGCTTATTTGCCTCAGATTTTTTTTTCTAGATAAAATTAAAACCTTCCATGTAACATGGCTCACTTGATTTATTTCTTTCTTTCCCGAAAGCTGTTTTCAGTTTACCAATCTCCACACAGTTTTTAATTTTTCCTGTGTGTATGTTTGAAAATATGTGTGTATGTGTGTGTGTATGTGTGTGTATTTATATCTATGATATGTCTTTTTCCCAGTTTTGCTAAATTTATTGGTGAAATATATGACATCTCTTTGTTATTTCTTTTCCAAATTTCTTGTCAAGATGAACATGTTTCAGATATTTATTGGCATATTTGTTTTTTGTGTAGCATTGCTTATTCATGTCTTTGCTTAATTTCTTATTGGATTTTCTGTCTTTTAAATTTTTTACTAACTTATAGAGGTTCTTCACATATTCTGAACATTAAACATCAGTTGTCCATATAAATATACATTGCAGATTTCATGTCTTAGTCTGATTTGTGTTGTCTCTTTGTTTTTGGTATATTCTGTTTTACTGTATTTTAATTGCCTATGTATCTATTCTCTCATATTTTTTAAAACATTTTCAAGTTTTCCTCTTAACATTTATATCTTTAATACATTTTTATGTTTACTATAAGGTAAGAATCAAATTTTATCTTCCACAATGGATAAGAAATTCAGCTAACACTGTGTTTTGAATAATCCAACCTTTCCTAACTGTTTTTAATATTATCTTTTTTAAGAGCCATTATATCTGGGGATCTTTGTCTGGTCTGCTGCTACCACCATTTCTCTTCCGATTTTGACCAGGCAAACAGAAAAAAAAAAAATTGAATCAGAACCCAGTTTAACAGGTATCAGCCATCTGTGTACCACCCAAAGGAATTCTCTCAGACTGTATAAACTAAAACAAATGAAGAGATGTGGGATGCTAGAATATAAAGCCAGGAGAAGTTGCCTTGTGTGGAGGCAAGTATATGGTTATTCTGGCCCCAGGAACTGCTCAGCTCCTAAACCCCTGGAAAGAAAATGACAATTGAGTTTATCAAAGAGACCTAGCAAGGTTTCTATTCAGCCTGGATCAGGAAGGAAGGGTGCTGGACTATATACAAGGTTTCCCATGCACCTGACCTGTGAAGAGTAACTCTCAGGAAGCGCTTCTGGGTCATAATAATCTGTGGCAGAGGGGGCTGGAGGACCCAGAGGACTGAATGATGCAGAACTAGGATAATGGTGAGGAATACTCTTTGAGGATTGCTATCACATGGGGGTCTTCTTGCGCTTCCTGGGTGTAAGGAGAAAAAACTTCCCTAGAAAAGAAGACCTCTTTCTTAGCTTTGAATATCAATTTATGCTTTCAATTATCCAGAAATTAATAGTATGTATTCATTGAGCATCTATTCTCTACCAGTCATTGTATTTATGGAGATGTACTGGTTAACAAGACATAACAAGGCATAACTCCTCCAAGGGGTTTAATTTAGTAATCCATTCTGGAAGAACAAAGGAAAAGGAAAGGAAGAAAGAAAAAGAAAGGAAGGAAAGAAGGAAGGAAGAAGGAAGAAAAAATAAGCAAAACTGAGACATGAAGCAGTACATTATTATGTGACAGATGTTCAGATGTTACACTGGGAAATGCAGTGTTCTGAGGGAGCAGAAGGAGGGAGCATCTGCTCTGATATTGGAGAGAGGACTCTCAGGGAAACGTTTGTGAGGAAGTGACCCCGATGCTGAGACTCATTTATTAAATGGTATGGGGAATTGTCTCTGCCAGCTTTAGGTCCACAACCCCCTGAGCAATGGAATTATGACTTACAAATATTTGTGATATTTTCCTTCATTGCGCTTTGCCATGTTTCATGTCATTATGCAAGATTTCCCCACTGAGGTGCCTGGGAGCAAACCCTGACTTCTGCTTACTGTCAGAAAGTCCACAAGAAAGGTTAAATCAGAGATGAGATGAGTCAAATTTAGGGTCAAGGGCTTCTACTAGATGAAGTTGTAGAAAGACTAGAAGGGGCACATCCACAGAACACATGGAGGTGTTTCTAACAGGTTCTTCTTCCAGTGTGATTGAAGAGTCCAAAGGGTACAGCTTAGCCAAGATAGAAACTGAAGAGAAGGTCTTGGCTGGGTAGAGAAAAGGGAAGCAGTCCCAAGGAGCCATAGGCGAAGGTACATTTCCTGAGGTAAATTTGTTTCTTCTCTGCCAGGTTTTTTTTTTTTTTAATTTGCTGTTCTGTTTTCATTTTTGTTCCATTTAGTTTTAGTTTTAATATTTGTACATTGATGATGACCCTCAACAGAATCTTCTTCTGGGCAGTTTTTGGTGCTATGAAAACAGCTAGGTCTCCTACATAGGAGGAGGCATTACAATTTAAGCAATAGCACATCAGCATTCTTAACCCATAACTCATGAAAAAAAACTCATATATATTTTATTTAGGGAAATGGAAAAGAATCTTGGGGAACACATGGGGTTAACAATAGGTTCTCAATGCTTTGGCTTGATTTGGACCTTCTCTTGGGTACCCAGTGGAATTTTTAGCCCCAGGATCCAGCACTGACCTTCTTAAGACCCAAGAGCTTGCTGATAACATGGCGGATCTCCTTGGTCTTAATACTATATATGATTGGATTTAGCATGGGAGGCACAAAGAGATAGACATTGGCCATAAGAAGGTGGACAGCAAGTGGGGCATGCTTCCCAAAGCGGTGCACCAAAGACAGCCCCACCATGGGCACAAAGAATATCAGTACAGCACAGAGGTGTGAGGTGCATGTTTGGAAGGCTCGGAGCTGCTCCTCTTGGGAGGCCAGTCTTGCCACAGTGTGCAGGATGACTCCATAGGACAGTGCGATGAGCACCAGATCCAGCATCATAGTGAATGCCACTACTGTCAGTCCATACAGGTTGTTGAAGGTGGTATCTGTGCAGGCCAAGTGTATCACTTCCTGGTGTAGGCAGAAAGAATGGGAGAGGACTCGCGGCCCACAATAGGGAAAAGTCTTCAGGAGGATGACAAGAGGAATTAGGGCCACAGGCCCCCGGAATATGACAGCCAGACCTGCCCTAATCACCCGCTGGCTAGTGATAATGACTGAGTACCTAAGGGGGTGGCAGATGGCCAAACAACGGTCAAAGGACATGATAAGGAGCACTGAGGACTCCATGAAGGAAAATGAGTGGATACAGAACATCTGGATTTGGCAAGTTGCAAGGTAGATACCATGAGATTTGAACCAAAAGATTCCCACAGTAGTGGGCAAGGTAGACACTGACAGTCCTAGGTCGGTGAGGGCCAAAAAGGAGAGTAGATAGTACATGGGTGTGTGCAGACGAGGGTTGGTCTTAATAATTATCAGAATGAAACAATTGCCTGAGATGGCCACAAGGTACATAAGGAAAAAGGGGATGAAAATCCAGTGTTCGATGGCTTCCAATCCTGGAAAACCAGTGAGGTAGAACATGGGGCTAAACTGAGTGATATTGGACAAAAGCATGAATTGAGGACTGAGAGGATATTGGGCTGGCATTCCTCAGAGATGGAGCTGAAAATAAATGGATATTTCTAGTTATTAATTTTTCAGTCTTGCTAATAGTCACACCATCATAAGCAGAATCATGATCATCATATTTGATATCATCTAATTTACTGTTATCAATTCTACCACCCTACTAGCTACTCTAAACTGTATTATAGCACCACACTCACCAGACTTTTTCCAGTATTTCTCTTTTTTTCCTTGAAGATAGAAGCATTTTTTAAAATTCAATTAGCCATCATTAGTTTTTTATATAATGTTCAATGATTCATCACATCATTGATGTGGGGGCTCATCACATCATGTGCCCATCACCAGGTTACCCCATCCCCCTGCCCACCTCCCTTTCTGCAACTGTCAATTTTTTCCTGTATTTTTATAATTTCTGTTCCTTCCAGGTCTCTGTTGCTGGCTTCTCTTATTGTTTATCCTTAAAATATAGCCATTCCCATTCTGGGCAATTTTTTAGTCAGAATACTTTATCATTTATCTTGGCAATATCATTGTTCTCATGACTTTATTTACCATCTGTACATTGAAAATATCAAATATATAATTCCATAATTTTTTTTAAATTATAGGCTTATCTATTTAGCAGTATCCTGAGCATCTGTATCTAGTTGTTTCAAAAGCATGTCGAAAATTCAGCTTAGAATCACTTCCCCCAATAGGGTTTTCATTTATCTTGTTCTCATTAACTCAGTATAGGAAAAATATCAACTTAAAAATAAGTTGAGGAAAAGATATGTATTTGAGAGATATTTGTAAATAGCCTCGACAAAACCTAAAAAGTAAGGGTAGAGGGACGTTTCTAGTATTAAGTCCTGGGAAAATCTGAAATTTAGAGGTCAAGAAGAAAGGTTCCACTAAAATAGCTTGAGGGGGGAAAATGCCAGTTGAATAGAGAAACAAACAAAACAAAACAGGAGAGTGTGGTTTTGTGTGTGAGCTTCATTAGAGATTAACCAATTATACATAATGCTGCTAAGGAGTCAAGATACTAAGGACTGAGAAGTGACCAGAAGATTTGGCAATGAGGAAGTCCTGGCTGATGGTGAGATAGTAGTCCCATGGAGTGGTTGGGAATAAAATCTGATTCTACTGTGTTCAGATGTAGGATTCCAGGCAGTTATAAGGCCCATTGGATGTTCATAACTTCAGAGTGGAACCAATCAGCATTCTAGTGTGTTTTTAATCACTACACTTATTTGCTCAAGTGTAGAAGAGAAGTATGTGGAGAGTGGAATACCCCCACTGAATTTAGGGTAGGCTAGCAGGACTAAAGTTAAAGGTGTATGCAGAGGGGTAATTATGATGATGTACTATGGAAACTCCACTGAGTGAAAAGAAAAGCAAAAGCATGAAGGAGTGAGAGACGGGTAAGAGGGATCAGGGTTCTGCAGTATGGGATGGGCTCAAGTTGTCAATTTGTGGTAAAGGGCACAATCTTTATTGAAAGGAGGTCAAGGGGCTGAGATTGCAGCCACTGATTGGATTAAAGGAGGGAATAAGGGAACCATAAAATTTTTGTCTGGATCAGGACTATCAGTAGTAGTCCTACTGGACTCAGTAGGGAGTCAATGCTAAAATCTTCAGTGAATAAAATCTGACTGGAAAGGTGGCAGGGAGGCAAATAGGAGGGGGTAGCAGCAGTTATAATGCATGTGACCATGCACTGGAAAGAATGAGGCAGGAGGTGGTGAAAAGGAAGACAGTTCAGGAAGATCAGTGCCAGCCTTTCATCATTTTGACAAGAGGGTGAAAGAACTATCCCCTTGTACTCTCTCCATTTCTTCACCCATAAGTTCAGTACTCAACCAACCACCCAATGACTTTTTTTTTTAATTTAGCTAAAGCAATGCTCTATACTTTTTTAAAAAGGATTTATTTATTTATTTGAGAGAAAGGGTGAGGTGGGAGGGGCAGAAGGAGAGGGAGGGAGAAACTTTAGCAGACTCTTTGCTGAACCCAACACAGGGCTCAATCTCATGACCCTGAGATCACAGCCTGATCCAAACCAAGAGTCAGAAGCACCTATGCCACCCAGGTGCCCCCAGCAATGACCTAGAGGTCATTGGTGATCTCTAGACTTGGAATTCAATGGAGAATCTTAAGTCAACATCCAATCTCCATAGCAATGCCTTCCTTTTAAAGTTATCTCTTGGAATTCTTGATGCAACCATCAGCTGATTCTCTTCTAACTTTTATGACAGCTCTTATTCAGTCCTTCTATCCATTGCTGAAATATTCATGTGTTCATGTTACCCAGTCGTCTGATGTTGAACACTTTCTCATTCATAACATGATCTATTATTATTTTACTTGTATACTGATATCCCCTAAAAATTTACCTCTAGCCCAGACAACTCTGCTATGCATCAGGCCTACATTTCCACCTTCCTGTTAGTATCTCCAAATGGATGTCAATTAAACCCAACACATCTAATTTTGAGCCCATCACCTACCCTCTCCATACCTGATTCCCCTCCTATTTATGCATTTTTGACAGTATCATTTACCAAACACTTTCTAATCATCCAAGACAACATTTTGGAATGTACACTTTACTTGACCCTTTCCTTCTTCCCGGAACTATTTTGTAACTGAGTTAAGTATTTTTTACCTCCTAAATATCCCTACAATCTATTGTTTTGCCTCCACCCTTGTGCTAACTGTCATAGTTCTTAGTTTTTCTACACCAGCTTAACTGACCTCTCTGTCACTTAACTTACCTGCCCAACACCCCTCTCCTGGCCTTGATCTATTCCCTGCTGCAGTCATTGGGGTTGTCCAGAGAACGCTAACTCCCTGAGTCGCTGGACTGTCCCCAGTCCCTCACTGCCCCTTTTCACCAGAATGCAGTTCAAATTTGTGAAAAGCTATGATGAGAGCTCCAATTTATTGAGCCTATGAATGATTCAGACACTGGGGAAACTTAACATCTTTGTGTATATTTCTCATAACCGTGAAGTGTTCCATCCCCACTACACAGAGAGGGAAGCCACAGAAAAGGTAAATAACTTTCCTCAAGCTTCCCAGTGAGCTAATAATGTCAGAGATGGGATCTGAGCCCATGTCTGCCTAATTCCAAGTGTGTGTTCTGAATATTCCCAAATACTCTTATCTGTAGCAAGGCTTTTGTTCTTTCTCAACTTATCTTTTTTCCTCCTGTAGTCAACAAATCCTTACTTACAACTCTTTCTACATCCCCTATATGTAATTTATTGTTTCTATTATTTTTATCACTTCCTATCTTGTTTTCCTGAAAAAAAAAAAAATCTTGTTTTTCTGACCAGTGAACTTTGGCTGATTCTTTAAGACAACACAAATATCATTTTCTCTGACAAATCTCTCCTGACTTTCTTGTGTAGAGTTAGGCATATCTTTCTCAGTATTCATATAATACCTTTGCTGCAGCACTGTTAAAGTGTAAATAAAAATATGCATTTTTTATATTATACATATATATATGTATTCTTATTTATATTTACACATAGATCTATTTATGTGTTATGTATAAGTATATACAATTACAAATATGCATAATATAAATAACAAACATAAGTATATTTACCTATGTATATTTTATATAATATAATATGTCTTCTTCACATATATCTATTCTTTATATAGAAGCATACTTACACATATTTATATACTGATACTTATATTTATCATATACATTATATATGTATATATTATTTGTATCTTATGTATGCTCCTTATACATATATTATTTGTGTGTGTGTTTATAGCTTATGGTATTGACTCACTTTCTTGTACAGGTAAGAGTGGGACTTTCCAAGAAATACGCTCAGAGCCCAGAACAGTGTCTAATGCTAGTAGGCACCACCATTTGCTTTTGCATGAAAAACTGAATAAGTGAATGAATCAAGTGCTCACCTCTTGTGAGTTAGTTGTACCTGGAGTTTAGCATTGAGTCCTGTGTTCACTGACTTCAGATTGAGAAGGACAGGAAGAGGGATCTGGGAGAAGAGAGAAGTCTATAGAGAGACCATGGCAGAGCTGTGGTTATTTTTCCTGAAAAGGAAGTCCTAAGGAGTTTCTCCAGAAATGAGAGATAATTGTTGGTGTTAGGGAGCAACAGGTGTTTCTCCTTAAAAAACAAACAAACAAACAAACAAAAACAAACAAACAAACAAAAAACCACTCCAAATTCCCACCTCCCTAAAGTGGTTCCCATTCCCATCTTGACCTGAAAAGACCCAGGTCAGACAGCTTACCGCACCTCCAACCCCCAGCCCAGCCTACTCAAAAGAACTGGCAGTACAGAACAAAAGGAAACAGATAAGCCCTTCTTGGTTTCTGTACCAGATCCATGCAGCCAGATGGAGAGGCAGCCACTTGTTTCCCCTGAGACCAAGCCCTGCCCTCTTCTAGGGTAAGAAGAAACTGGAGCCCCACCTTTGAAGGGGGCCAAATCTTTCCATCTGGGGTGAACACTCAGAGGCCCAAGGCCTCCATCCCAGTCTGGCCTTGGCTTCCAGCCTGCATCCTCTGCATCAGAGCCACCTCCATCCCAAAGCAGAATCATGTCTCTGATAAAGGTCTTGAAGTGACTAAAGTTTTTAAAGCTCCAGATGGAAACAAACAAACCAACAAACCAGGAACTCCATTTGTCAGCACACAGTCATGGCTAATGAAAATATAACTACAGTATTCATGGCAGAGATACAGAAGAGCCCCGAAGAGGAAATTCCTGAAAAGAGAGATTTTTCACTGCAATGAGCAAGTAGATCTCTCTACCTCACCCTTGTGTCCTAAATATTTTTGTTTTAATTTAATATCGGCTATTAAAAAATGAAATAGTGGTAGAGGTTACTGTTTCTTATGAGTAGGAAAATACACAGAAGGACTTAGACTTTAGTTTTGAAGATAACCTCATTTTTGAACCAAAGAGCATTTCCACAATGGTCAAACTCCTGTGTAAATATGCCTCTTATGACCAGGGTAGAAGAGGACTTTGGAAGCGGGGGTGGCATACCCTGGAAACCGAGGAAGTCACAGGGCTGTCTGTATTAATAGAAGAAACTGGGGGCAGGATCTTCCCTGCCATGTTCATTGGTCTGGCACATAAAATGCACTTAATATCTGGGTTGAAGAAATGAATGGTGCTTGGTTGATAAGAAGATGAGGGAAGGCTGGGTATACCAGACAGTCTGGTGGGGAGGAGTCTATGGAGACCAGAGGGTTTATGGTATCCATGACTTCCAGATGTAATCCAAGAAGAACTTGACCTGGGCATGTCAGCCCTGGTCCAAGGAGCCAGGCAGCTGAATACTATAGATGGTCTCTCTTCTCCTTCAGAGAGAGCAGTCCTTGTTCCTTTTTCTGGCCCTGGTTTTTTTGCAAAGACTTTAAGAGTGTCAGAAGTGGAAAAGTTTCTGTGGGACTATGAAGTCCAAGACATCATTTTGCAGTGAAAAACACTAAGTAAGGCCCAGTGTAGGGAATACACTTGCCTCAGGTCATTCAAGGATTTAGTGCAGGAGCTGGAATTAGACCTTAGACTAGCTTCTACCAGGGCTACTGCTTTCCTGAACAGCCATGCACCCCTTTCTTCCTGCATTCTTTCTCTTTTCCTGTATGACCTCCTAATCCTCACCCCTGAAATCCTGACACAAGTCAGAAATAGAGACTTACCAGCAGCTGCTAATTTTAAAAAGAGTGAAGCTCAAATGATCCATACTGGAAAAGGAAACAGGTAGACAGAATGGCACCATGGTCAGTGAGAGCTGTCAGGCTGTGCTTCCAGGGAAGGATTTATTCTCCTTTTTCCTCTGTGCATGTGAAGCACCATGGCAGCATCTGAGAGAAGCTGAAGACAAACAAGGAATCCCCAGGGCTGGGAACCCTGTGGGCAGGAGCTCCCCTCCCTCCACTCTACATCCCTCTCTCCTTTACCTCAGGCTGAAGAGCCCTAATTTTACAGGATTTAATCCAGGCTTCAGCTGCTGACAGATCTCTACTGCAGGAAAAGAAAAGTAGTTTGGCTTCATCCTATTTTCCTGCTACCTTGTTCTCTCCCTTCCTTTGTTCATTAGAATGAACCCACAATTTGTCAGAGAGGCTGGATGTGGCATATGAAGATTATACACATAACTCCTAGATTAGTTTATATTGCTCATCTTCCTAGAAGCACCAGAGCCATCAGCGCCCCAGCGTCCTCCCACTCTTGCACTAATTTTCAGGCTTACATATCTGTTTCCTTGTATCAGATCATTCATTCACTCTTTTTCTCTGCCAGTCACTGCATGTTTGAACCTAGAGATTGGCCCAGTGAAAACCTTCCATATATACTCTTGTCCCAAATACATGTTCTAGCCAGTTTCTCAGGCTTTCCCAAGGCTCTCCACTCAACTCTGAATGTGTGGAATGCCACTTCAACCAGCCCTAAAACAAGCAGCCCTTCCCCAACATTTCTTCTCTTCTTGCCTTACTCCTCCTTCTGATAGTGAATACCATCATCTTTCAGAAAAATCAGTGTGTATTTCTTCCTCAGTCTATGTTACAAAATCTAAATTGATTGATGTGATCAGGTCACATGCACACTTCTCTTTCCTCTGAACACACACACACATACACAGGCTTAGGATTGACATGAAAAAGATATTATAATAATATAATCATAAGCCTGGGATGGTTGACCAGAGTTATGTGAAGTAGAACCCCTGAAATAGGACATACAGATCCAAAGTGAGGACAGAGGCCCATGAAGTTTATGATATGCCAATGTTATCAGCACACACCTAGAGAGAAGATCTACTTACCTTAGATCAGGTAAATAACCAGTGGTTATGGACAGACTGTAGGCAGGCAAAGTTCGGGTGACAAGACAGGATGCAAAGAACAGGTCATCTTTCAAAATGTTGTTGAAAGTTAAAAGTTGAAAAAGAGTTCAGGCTCAGGCAACAAAAGGAAAGAGTTGGAAATCCTCATTTAGGTTTGTAGGAGAGGAAATCCTTACTGGAAAAATTTGAGAATATTCTGTCTTTATTGAGAATATAATTTTGGCTGTGTCCTCGAGGGAGCCTGGTTAGGGAACAATGCTGCTCTTCTTACTATCAACAACTATTGCTATTCTTTGGGGGCATCTATCACAAATGAGATGATATAATTATTGTCATATGGGTAATCAGAGAGATGGACATAGTAATTATGTGAGTTTGGGTGGGTAGCAACCAGCCTACCTGTGAGACCCAGGGAAGACCTCAAATTGAACTAGGAAGACTAAGTAAGAATTAATCATGAGATGGGGCTTTATAGAAAGGGATTTCCAAGAAGAAGTAGTGTAAGGTAGGGCACAGAGGTGAAAATATTTTTCTGAGAACTACAAAATTCCCTAATACACAAATATAAAGTTTGAGAGAGGTCATACTATGGAATGAGAGAGTAGAAGTAGGTAGAGATAAGACTCAGAAAGACTATACATATTGATGACTGAGTTTGAGAGGACAAGGAATGACCTTATTATATTTTTAATAAAATATATTATTAGCAATATGTAGAAAATACTTAAAATCTTCACTGGAAACAGACATTGCTTGGTGTATGGAGCTAGGTGAGATTATTTAACTCAGAGCTTTTCACATGACTAAATAATACTATGTAACAGATAACCTGCCATTTGTCTAGAGATATTTGCAAGGCAAATTTTGCCTTATATTTTTTACTAGCATCTATTTCTCTGAATTTTATAATAATTTGGGGACTAGTGCCCAAGAAATTGCCATTTTAAAAAATACAAAATGTTCTTAGATCTTTTTTTCTTTCTTATTTCCCTCAATGATCTCTAAATTTATTTTATTATATCACAAAATAATATTTTTTTAAGTAAGCTCTACAATCAACGTGGGGCTTGAACTCATGACCCTGAGATCAAGAGTTGCAAACTCTGTGGACTGAGCCAGCTAGGCACCCCCAAAGTAATCTATTTGAATGAAGATTGAAATTACATTAAATATTCTCATCCATTTTCATTTGCTATGCATCTATTAAGTGCCTATTCTGAAAAACCCTGAGCAAGGTCTTGCAGATGCACAAAGAGATATGACATAGTGTTGCCTTTACGAAACTCATACTTGGTAAAGAAAACAGACTGTTAAACAGAGTTTACCAAACAGTATGACTAGCCTAGGTTCAAAAGACAGAATTTTTTCTGAAAGTTGTGGGAGATAACAGCAAAGGAATAGTCCTTGGACATCTCTGTCCCCTTGGGTAATGATGGTGTAGGGGGTGAAATTTGACACCCCAAAATGTGTCTTTGGGATATGAATTATTTAGGCTGATTATTTTTAAGAAACAGAAGACTCAAGAAGTTTTTCTTTTTACCTGCCTAAAAGAATTTAGATAGAGCACCTATTCTACAAAGAGAGCTATTACAGTAGATAACTACAGTGTAACATGAACTCAGCGTTATAGACAAGGAGGAACCTAGCAAGGTCTGTTTGTTAAAACTCCTCTCTGTCTTCCATTGTTTTCTTAAGGCCTAGCAAACATCTGTTGACCAAATATTTACTCTTTTCATCTTCTTGCAAATTATCTTCCTCCCCTTTGAAGTCCCAGATCCCTACCCACTTCTCCTTAGTTCTGAAGGGCAAATAAGTCTCAATTGCTTGACTGCCTGTAGGCCTCTTATGTTTATGGAACCCGCATTTATATGTAATTAAATTTGATTTTCTACTGACTCGTGATTAATTAATGATTAATCTGTTTCTTGTCAACTTGATTATTAGACTAGCCTGAAGAACCTCAAAGGGTAGAATGAAATTTTTTACCTCCCCAACAATGAAATCTTGTGACTGTAAAGTGAAGCGAATGTAGATGGGTGATGCTTAGGGACGTGGTGCATCCATATGTAGGCGTGAATCATTCATGCCCTAACCTTGATTGTATTAGAATCCATTACTAAAGTATCTAAATGCATTACTAAAAGTATTAGTGTAAGAGCGTGCCTATTTATGTATGTGCTAATAACGGTGTTTAGTGCATTATTTTCACATGTGCCTGTCTGTGTATGTGTGTACATTTGTGAGAAAGACATAGAGAGACAAAGATATTTTGTCTTTGGTGATGTGTGTGTGTGTGTGTGATAATATGACTGTCTTAGCTCATGCCCTATGCATAAGAACAACTGAGCCTACTCTGTATCAGAGATTGAGAAAACCTGTGGGGAAGATAGGGATATATTGGACCCTAGCATGCTTTTCAAGGTCCCCATATAAATTATGTTCAAGGGAGCTTACCCAGTTTCTTATATAACCAACAGTCAGGCTTAGTGGGGTAAGAGATTACTGTAGAACAGTCAGGTCAATATGCATATTGTGGTTTTTCAATATAACCACCAGGAGGAAACTTCAACTTGAAAATGGGCTTAAATTCAAACCCTTTTCTATTTCCAGCTTCATCTTCCTGCATCCTCTTTATCTCCCACAAAGCTCTGAAAGATGCCAACTTGTGCATTCCTCCTCTGAAGATGATCCTCTCTATCTCATGCATACAGATAGCAGACATATCCACACCCTATAACGTGCATAAAATCCTAAAACTGATGGGGACATGATATTTTTCTCTACTTTCTCATATAGTAAATATAACCTCATAAGTTGCAGATGTTTCTGTGTGCTTTAGTCCTAGTCATATTGACCAAGGTTTGAATTCCCAGTCTGACCAGACACAGAGCTAAAATAAATTCTTCCTCAGGTTTTTCAGTTTCTCTAGACTCAGACTTAATTTGGCCAGTGGGAGAGGTGGGGGAGAGTTGTCTGTGTTGCAGAAAATGGCTGTAGCCTTAAGCAGAACTTGTGACTCCAAAATAATGAATGCCTCTTTGGCATAAGGATGATTTTAAGGCTAATTATTTTTAAGAAATAGGGAGACTCAGGAGAAGCTCTGAAAACCAACCAAGTAGGTGTTGTTTTTTTGTAAGAGACATTTACATTTGAAAGAAAAATCTCCATTTGTAAGGGCATCTCACTGTGTGTACCAGGAAGTGGAGAATGGCTAAATCTCTAGAAAGGTATCAATGGAGAAGGAAAACACCTAAACCTATATTATAAACTTACCCTTGATGACTATACTTTTCCAACAGCTTCCCATAACTGGGCTCCCCACCCCCCATCTTTTGTCTTTGGTTGGATCTGGGATTTAAACTGGTGTCTTGTGTCATTTTGGAAAGTTACTCAGTTTTCCTGAAACCTGTCATATATACAGGAGGTGTGCATGTTATTAAACTTGTTTTTCCCCGCTTAATCTGCCTTTTATTATGGGAGGAGGGTGTTGGTCCCAGTCTTGAACCTTTAAGGGTAGAAAAAAATTACACCCCCCCCCCCTGCTAGCTCAGCACACTTTTTTCTGATCCAAGTTTCTAGTGATCCTGGTGAGCCCAGGCCTTCCTAGATGAACTCCATTTTATGGTATGTGATTGTTGGCGATCTTTCAGGCTGGAAAGACCTACACATGTTGGGATTATCAAAGGGATCCTCTAGCTTGGTCTGAGCCCTTGAGGAAGTTTCATGTTGGAATTTATTTTGTCTACTCCCCTCCTTTCTGGATGCCTGCATCCATGTAAGCGTAGAAAGTCTGGAATGTTTCCATAAAGAAAGACTCCACATATTCCCACGGCAATCCTTTTATCAAGCTCTTCTTTCCTTATATCCTGCCTCTCCCCCTGTAATTCTAAAGAGGAAACAATTTTCGTCCTCATTGAAAAATTTAAAACGTAAACTCCCCTCTGAGTACAGAGCCCTACACTGGGTTCCATCTCATGATCTTGAGATCATGACCTGACCTGAAATCAAGTGGGACATTTAACTGACTGAGCCACTCTGGTACCCCTGAAAACCTTTAAAATACTTTAAGGAGACATTTGTGTTAGACTATTAGACTATTAGAGGAATGGAAAATATCTGGGGAACTCTTATAAAAATTTCAGTGGGAGATAAGCAAAGTTATGGGATACAAGCAGAGAGGAGACCAATGAGACACATGTTAAGAGTATGCAATCTAGGTAACCTGAAGACTGTGAAGGTATGAGTTAATTCTGACATATCAATGAATTGCAGCCTATTTTCCCTAACATAGCAGTCTAGAACCATTTTTCTGAGGCCAATGGATACTTCTTCAAATTATTTTTTTAAAGATTTTTTTATTTAAACATATAATGTAACGCCACCACCCTCTCCTAACCCCTCTCCCCCCACACCCCCCTCAGTTTGTTTTATGACATT